>CP136055.1:121414244-121611744 GCA_032464435.1 Aegilops umbellulata
AAGGCCTCCTTTTAATAGAGTACCAGACCAAAGCATTAACACATAGTGAACACATGAACTTCTCAAACTATGGTCATCTCCGAGAGTGGTCCCGATTATTGTCACTTCGGGGTTGCCGGAATCATAACACATAGTAGGTGACTATAGACTTGCAGAATAGGATCAAGAACTCACATATATTCATGAAAACATAACAGGTTCAGAGCTGAAATCATGGCACTCGGGCCCTAGTGACAAGCATTAAGCATAGCAAAGTCCTAGCAGCATCAATCTTAGAACATAGTGGATACTAGGGATCAAACCCTAACAAAACTAACTCGATTACATGATAAATCTCATACAACCCATCACCGTGCAGCAAGCCTACGATGGGATTACTCACGCACGACGGTGAGCATCAAGAAATTGGTGATGGAGGATGGGTGATGATGACGATTGTAACAACCCTATTCAGTGCATGCATTAGAGTGTTTGCATCATGTTTAAATTCCAGTTAAACTTGAAATGGGGATGTTCAAACCCTAGCACCAAATGGAACTCAACTAGGTTCAATCCAAAATATTTTTCAAAGAACCCAAAATGCTCTTTGAAAATGTTCATGATTTCTGATAAAGGTGAAAACCTCTGCCAAAAATGATGAATATATTTCCAGGAAATTCTGGATCTTTGAATGAACTCATATCCTATTTGAATTGGAGCATTTAAATCCTATAAATATTTTTAAATGCTCTAATAATTTTGAAACTAGTTTTGGGTTGTTAGAAATAATCCAAACACTGCCCACCATTATTTTCAGGATTTTACAAAATGGATTAGTATTTTTACTAATTCAAAACAGAATAAAAGAAATAGAATACATGAAATAAAAGAGAGAGAGAGAGAGAGAGAGAGAGAGAGAGAGAGAGAGAGAGAGAGAGTTACCTGGCCTCACCTGGCGCGGACCACCTGGCTAGCCCAGCTGGCAGCCCAGCCAACTGGCCCAGCCCACCACCGCAACCCCTCTGTCGCCTTTCTCCTCGCGCCAGCTCCTGCTTGCCGCTGCTGCTGGAGACGACCCCGAGCGCCACGACACCCCCCCGTGACCGCCCCTCTCTCTCTGGAACCCCTCCTCCTCCTCTGCTCTCTCACTCTCCCTCGAGCTCTCTCCCCTCCGTCTCTCCCTCTCCCTTGCTCCTCTGCTCGCATCCAAGCGCCCGTCGCTGCCACTCGCTGCCAACGCGCCCATCGAGCTCGCCTGACCTCCCCACCGCATCCCTAGGCTCCGCCGCGGCTCTGCACCTCGACGAGAAGACCAAAACCAGCCCGGGAGCCCCTCAGCCTCGCCTTCGCCATCATCCTCGTCCTCTGGAGTCGACCCCCGCCGTCGTCGATTCGCCGGCCACAGGACATCCCCGAGCAAGCCGAGCCCCTCTTCGTGATCACTGTGAGCTTCGCCGTCGTTTACCCCTCCTCCCCATGCCACTCGATCACCGTAGCTGCCTTTTCCATCGGAGTCGAAGCTCGTCGGCGCCGTGCCTCATCACCGCCGTGGACACAGCCGTTGCAGCCTGCAGCAGAGCACACCACTGCACTCCGCGTGCTCCCACGAGCCGAGAACACCCACCACCTCTTCCCCCCGTACACTACAACACCGTCCCGGCCAACCCCGTGCGGGCGCCGCCGCGGATGTGCTCGTCGCTGCTCACTCCGGCAACCCTCCGCCCAGCTACGTGCTCCCCCGGATGCGGGCGAGCACGGGCTACGCCCCAGTTGCCTCGGCCGCCGCTCTCGTGCCCGTCTGAGGGGTCACCGCCGCGTTTCCAGGTCGCCGGCGTTGAGCTCCGGCGATGCTGACGTGGCATGGTTAATTAGGCACTAATGTTCTGCTTAGTATCCCCCCGTGTGGATGAGAGTGGGACCGACATGTTTAACTGAGCGGATTAATTTCCTGGTTAAGATTAGATTTTAACCCAGCGGGACCCACGCGCTAGTGTTGACCGTGCTGACTTGGCAGTTGACCAGGCCCACCTGTCAGCCACACAAACCAGCCCTGGGTCACTGATCAGTGGACCCCACTGGTCAGGTTTGACCTGGCCAACCCAGTTGACCGCTGACGTCACACCTATGTCATGCTGACGCATTAATTCAATTACTGGAATTATTCTTATACAGGAAATTCCAGAAAATAGTACAAACTTCTAAAAATCATAGAAAATCAACCGTAACTCCAAATGATCAGCCCTCCCGAGGTTGGGGTCCTGACAACGATGGCGATGGATTCCCCTCTCTAGAGCCCCGAACGGACTCCAGATCAGCCCTCCCGAGAGAGTTTAGGGCTTGGCGCCGGCTCCGTATCGTAAAACGCGATGAATCATTCTCTCTGTTTTTTTCTCCCCGAACACGAATATATAGGGTTGGAGTTGAGGTCGGTGGAGCTCCAGGGGGCCCACAAGGCAGGGGCGCTCCCAGGGGGGCAGGCGTGCCCCCACCCTTGTGGAAAGGGTGTGGGCCCCCTGGCCTTGATTCTTTCGCTAGTATTTTTTATTATTTCCAAAAATAATCTCTGTGAAGTTTCAGGTCATTCCGAGAACTTTTGTTTCTGCACATAAATAACACCATGGCAATTCTGCTGAAAACAACGTCAGTCTGGGTTAGTTCCGTTCAAATCATGCAAGTTAGAGTCCAAAACAAGGGCAAAAGTGTTTGGAAAAGTAGATACAACGGAGACGTATCACAAGCCGAAAGCTTCCACGGAGAGCTTGTTGAGGCCAGCCCCGCCGTCGATGAGGGTCTTGGTTACCGCCACGTTGCAGATGGTGGGCATGCAAAGCATAGGGAGCGCGCCTGAGCCAGCGGTGGTCGCCGGATGGTCCCCTAGGTCGAAGGTGAGGTCAGCCTTGGGCAATGCCCATCTCGGAGGAGGTCCCTGCTACACAGAGGAAGCGCCCATTTGGAGGAGGAACTACTTGATGTGACGATCCGAGGACGGAGCCTGCGAACCGCCGAGGAGGGCTGCGACAGCGAGGGGCGCTGGTGCTGCGAAGCGCGCGACGAAGAGGCCGCGCAGCTCTTCCCAGGAGGCCACAGAAGATCCTGGCAGGTTGAGCAGCCAGTCGCGTGGCACTCCAGCGAGGGCCATGGGAAAACAGTTGGCCATGACCTTGTCATTGCCTCCGGCTTCTCGAACGGCCTCCTCGTACACCAATAGGAAGGCTGTCAGATCCGCCATGCCATCGTAGTGAGGCGACATCTCCAGCTTGAACTTGTGCGGCCACCGCACCTGTCGTAAGGCGGGGGTGAAGACCCGGAGGCCCATGTCGCCTCCGTGCGCGCCTTCCATGAGAGCCGAACGAAGAGACAAGGCGGGCGGAGAGGCGGAGCAGGCAGGGAGACGAAGCTCCGGCGTACCCCTACCTCGCGTGCCAAATGTCGGATTACGGGTTCCGCAAACCCTTGAGAGGTTCAAACTCTGGGGTGCGCACGAAGAACACTCTCTCCCCAGCTCGCTCACTCAACAATCCCACGGCCTAGCTCGACGAACCCAAAGAACAAGAGACACGGGGGTTTATGCTGGTTCGGGCCACCTTGCAGTGTAATACCCTACTCTAGTGTGTGGTGGATTGCCTCGAGGGGCTGAGGACGAACTAGTACAATGGATGAACAACCTCGGGAGGTGAGGTGTTCTTGAGATCGATGAGATGGTGGGTGTGAGGATGATCTGAATGATCCATACTTTGCTATGGTGGTGGCTAGGTCCTATTTATAGTGGCCTTGGTCCTCTCCCCAAATGTTAGGCGGGAAGGGATCCCACAGTGGCCAAGTTTGAAGGGAAACAACTAGTACAAGCTATCCTGATAAAAGGTGGTCTTCGCCTGCCAAAGGCTCTGGTGGTGACGCTGCCATGGGCTCCGCGATGACCTCCGTCCTGTCGTCCTGGCGGTCTTGGTCTTGTTGCACCGATATGGAAACCTTTGCCTAATACCTCGGGACCCCGCGTCTGTGCTTGCCTCCATAGCACCAAAGAGGAAACTGGTACAATGCAGTGCTGGCGCCCGCCTGGCCCTGGGTCGTCATGGCTCACGTCATGCGAGCCTCGCAAGGTGCAACCTGCATTGTTATCTCCGCTCCTCGGGAGCCAGCCTACCGAGGCTGCCCCAGGGAGGTCTTGGTGGCGTCCCCCTTGCGAGGGTCTTGAGATGTTGCTGCTGAAGCTCGGCCATACCGGACTGTTGACGGAGCCATGCCATCGGCCGCAGGTAGGCAAGTCTAGGCACCCCCGGTCCCAGAACACCGATAGTCGCCCCTTCCCCCAACCTACCACTCGCCAACCACCGCCCTCCACCGTGCAAGCTCTCACCGACAGGCTGCTCCGGCGATGCCCGAGGAGGTCGAAGCGGAGGAGCTGTGTGTGGAGAGGCTCGAGAGAATGGCGGTGACGCACGACGACGAACGCGCGTGGAGGCCGTAGCTATCCCCATGTCCCCGTCAATGCACGACGGGGAGGAAGGCGGTGATGCGGCTTGAGGCAGGGGCTCGATGAAGACCTCTCCCACATCGGCAAAGACAAGGCTCACGATGGAGCGATGCAGGAGAGGCGGAGGAGGTCGGGGACGCGCGGATCCGGGCATCGTGGTGCTCGGCTAGCGCTCACGGCGGAGGAGTCGCACCTGGAGCGTGAGCGCAGCGGCGGTAGAGGAGGAACTGCACCTAGAGAACAAGTGTGAGCGCGGGCGGGGAGGTGGTGGCCCCGGGACAAATCGATTCACTGACTTGGTGGCCGATCCTCGACCTCGGTTCCACGGCAACGCCATTGGGTGCGGCTCCGCGCAATGCAGCGGTGTTCTCTGTCCATGGTCGTCAAGCCTGGGTACATTCGTCCGCGGGGCTAGAGTGTGGATGTGGTGGTGCAGGACATGCCCCCTCACCAACCACAGGTCATCTCGTCACGCGGCTGTTAGCCACCACCAGCTCTCCATCTCTGCAGATGGGTAGCAGCCGCCGGTGGGGCAACCACCAACTCCAGCTCCAGCTCCTGCAGTGCCTCCTTGCCCTCTCGTCCCTGCTCCTCCTTGCCTCCGAGGAGCGATTCGAAGGTAGTATTGCTTGTTCCCAGCTTAGTACAGACTTGTTGCTTAGTTATGAGTTTTAGAGGTGCTTGCGTGCTCGTATTGTCCCTGTTCTATTTTTGTGCTAGTCCTTGTGAATTGAACTAGATTCGCTACTCCCAAATTCCATTTTGGGCGAGTGATTGATGGGTGGCTGAAAATTTTCTATGTCGCCCACCCTGGATTGACCAGTACTTTGTTCATCTCCTTGGGAATTTTTGCTTCACATGTTCATGGTTTTTCGGTTCACAAAGGATGTTGACTTCTTTTGAAGGACCACGTAAGGAATTAAGTAGTTGGAGGTGAGTGACGTAGTGAGGGTTCCTGCTGAAATGATTGGTTGCTTCAGTGATGACACTAGCTAGGAAGTGGGAACTAGTCAGGTGGTGTTTAAGCTGAAAAAATGTTTGTGTGACGGAGCATCACTATGATGGAGTGGCATCAGTGTGACGGAGCCTGGGCACGTTCGTCCGTGGGTCGCGGCCCCACGCTGTCCTCTAGGGCCGGTTCATTGATGCACACTTGGTCGAGGTCGCGGCTGCTGTACTCTTCTACTCCGGTGTGGTGCTTCTTGCAGCTGATGCCCTCTTCTCGCCCGGTGAGAAACGCAATTTTTTCACGTCTGGTGGTGGGTCCTGCCTATTTGTGGGAGAAATCATTTTTCGTGTAATAAGGAGGCACTTGCATGGTGGGGCCATGGACCATGTGGGTCCCCATTGTCAGCCGCTCCATGTACATCCCTCTTCTCATGGCTGTCATTTGTTTACCATGTTGACCATGCCACGCCGAGAGCACCAACGCGGTGGATGACGACGAGGCCTAGGAAGGGAACGAACCGGAGCCGGGGAAGACTCGGTAGTGGTTGCCCGTGTGGAGGGGAGTACAAGGGTTTACTGGTTCGGCTGCCGTCGCCGGAAAATAACAGGAGGTGTGGGTGAGTAGAGGAATGGCCTGGCCATCGACGGGAGTATGGTGGGGTGGTGAGGCCTGCGCGACAGTACAGCCGACCATGGGAGGTGGGAGCAGGCGGTCTCGCCAGCATTGGTTTGGGTGGCTAGAGCAAGAAGAGCAGAGAATGAAGAAGCAGCACGGCCGTTGGATTAACATCCAACTGTCACTGCTGCTAGAATCGTCGATGGACTAAGTTGACAAAACCTTGCATACACATCAACCTAGTAGACCCACAAGTCAGCCTCCAAATCTGTCGCAAACAGCATACAACCCGGAATTTCTAGCCAGATTCAAATTAATTTAAAAATTAAATATACCTTAATTTTAAAATCCACTGAAATTTACCCGCACAAAAAACAATAAAATTTAAAATATCAAAATCCAAAAGAAAAAGAAGTAATTTGAAACTAATTGTTTGTTTGCTGTATTTTTTGAATTTACAGCCCATTTCTTATTACTTACAGTTCATTTTCTGGGCAAGCCGAATGCGTCCCTCCTCTTGAAAGATTTTCGGCCTAGCAAGGCGTAGAAAAGCAAGTAGGCCTACGTTGGGTATTCTGAAAAAAAAAACAAATAGCTGGGCGCCATTTCCGGAAAGAAAAAAAAACTGGGCTGGTCATGTGGTAAACATATGAAATAAAAGCCTGGGGTAGACGGGCCACAACCCCCACACAACCCAGTTGATACCCTGCACGAACCGTTGGGTCCCCGGTGTCAGCCACTCCTTGTGCAGTTATGTCGCTTATTGACTACGTTAACAGTAGCGTGCAACCCAGATGTCATGAAACCATCAGGAGGAACCATTTCTTTTCCTGTAATAAAGAAGACACTTGCTTGCATACTGCCATGACCCTCGGGGGTCCCTACTGTCATCCTCTCCACGTACAGTCATCTCCTTATTCCTGTCGGTTGTTGACCATGTTGACAATGCTGGAGGGTGCCGTCGCAGCGAGCGAACCAAGGAGAAGGACGATGGTGAGACCTCGAACGGGAACGAGCAGAAGCCGAGGAAGATGTGCAAGAGTTTTAGGGTGTGGTGTGGAAGCGATGCGTGCGTGGCAGCACAGCCAGCCATGGGAGGCGGGAGCAGGCGGTCCCGATGGCGCTGGTTTGGCTTTGGCGACTGGAGGAAGAAGAGACTAAAGAAACATGGCAGACGTTGAATGTCAATGCAACGGTCAAGGTTGGCACACTCGTTTGTTGACTAAGCCGACACCATGTAGCATAATTTTTTGCAAGAAAAGAAAAAACTGGGCTCGTTCGCCAGATAACGTTCCCGAAACTTCCATCGTATGATCTTGCATCGCAACTAAAACTGCCAGGAGAATGCAATTGTTTGCCATCCTCCTCCCAAGGAACGTTCCCCAGATAACATTCCCGAAAATGAAAGACATGTGAAGGCATATAGAACAAGCTAGTGTACCAGTAAAGAGACGTTGCTAACTTTTAGAAAAAAGAGTGACGTGCTCCTGTAACTAGTTCAAATCCAAACATAGACTATATATAGTGATATGCTACTCTGCAAGTAATGAAACTAACATATCCAACGTTCGCTTCTCCTCTTCTCTAGTTACTCTGGCTAGCATCAGAAGCTCCAGCCGCATCAACCATGTCCGCTGGCTCATCCACCTGCTCTTCAGCAGGCAATCGAGCCAACAACCATATGTGCGCGAAGTTGCCACCCGTACCACCATCTGTGGGTATCATCACACCCTCGCCGACACACACTCACCGCAACCGGTTGCTCATCGCACCCCGCTATCATTGGTGTGGTGCCACTGCTGCAAACCACTCAGAGTCATCCGTCGTGTCTCAACTATAATCCTTAACCCTAACCAAGTCTTCTACAAATGCCCAAATCGTGGGGTAATAATGTGGTTAAATTGTTCACCTGCTTTCAGTTGCTGATTTTTTTAATAGTTTGGTTGATGATCTTCCAATTTGATTCATGCAGAAAAGGGAAGATTCTTATGATTTGTATTTCTGGGAAGTTGCTGATGTAGGGGGAATGGAACTACGCTGATTATTTGGTTAGCCGAGGAATCCCAATACCAGTAGGTTGGGGTGTTGGATAAGTAACTGAAGGAACGACGAAGAGGAAGATGCAGAGCAGAAGGTTAAAGATGCAGTTCATTTGGTCATGGCTAAGCAATAGCTGCTGAACGGCCTTGGCAACAATGAGGAGATGAAAGAGCTTGTGAAGATAATGGGTAAGATCGTTGTGCTCTGTAGGATGATTGTCTCTTTATTTGCAGTGTATGTACACTACAAAAAGATACACTTTTGTGATGATACGTGTTTGTCATAGTAGGTCACATTTTTTGTCATGCATGTACATCCATGACGATTTTATGACAGGATCAAGATAGTCATACCTGTGATGTCGTAGAAGTGTTCCATGACATTACAAAAATTATCATCATGAAAGTGTCCACTTCCATGATGATAAATCACGTGTCATAGAAGTTCTTTCGTCAAGGGTGACCGACACGTGGCACCCACCATAACGGGTCGCCATTAAGCTATCGGGTTCCGATTTGGATCTAATAACCCGTTAATAGCCCCGACCAATGGGGATTTTCCACGTGTAAAATTCTCATTCGCCGGATAATGCACGAGTCAGCTCATCGTTGGGACAGATGTCATCCCTACTATGGACGGAAGACGCCTATGATATGTCAACACGTGGCACAGCCCAACACTGGCCCATTTAAGGTAAAAAGGCCAGCCCAGCTAAAGGCCCACCATATTTTTTCAGACACTTGTGGGCTGGCCCGTTAATAGCCTGCCATGTTTTGGGTCAAACTGAGGCCCATATCAGATCAGGACCATTCACAGCGTGCCGTGTTTTGGGCCAAATTATGGCCCATATCGGATTAGGCCCGTTAACAGGACACTGTTCTTTTGGGCCCATTCTAAGCCAGGTTTGTATTTCAGCCTATTAAATGCCCGTTTACCAGTTTGGCCCGATAATAGTTTTGGCCTGTTAGCAGCCCGTGGTGCATCTGGGACATCGTCGGCCCGGTTTAACTTTAGGCCATTTAACGGCCCATGCAGAAACTAGGCTATTTCTTGTCCGAAGTAACTTTAGGCCTCTTAACGGCCCGTAGTATTCGTGGATAAATTTCAGCCCAACTGGCCTATCGGCCTGTTAATGGCCCGAGTAACAGTTGGGCCTAATTACAACTTGTGTTGAATCCGGCCTGCTTAGAGCCCATCTGATAATGGCCCGTGACACTTTTGGGCTTACGGCCCGTGTGGATACCGGCCTACTTAAAGCCCATAATTTTATTGGGCCAAACAGGCCCGAGATATATTTTGGCCTGTTAACGGCTCGTCCTATTTGGGCCAAACATGGGCCTTAGGCGGTTTTGGCCTGTATTGGCCCATGAAGTTTTTGGCTCAACGCTAGACCAATCTAGGTTTTAGCATGTTAAAAGCCCATGGTATTCTCTGGCCCAGCTGGCCAGAACTTTACTCGGCCTGTTAAAGGCAGAAAACTACTATACGTTTAGACCTGCTAATGGCCCAAGATGGTTATAGGCCCACGTTTTGGCCCATTTGAGTAACGGGCTGGCCTGATGACCGACAACACTGAGATCCACTAAACCTTCCGGCCTAAATTCTAGCATACCGACCAAGAATAAACCTAGACTATACAATATAGAAATTACGACATATTGCATCCACTGGGAATCAAAGTTCACTAACGATGATAATAGAGCGCAATTTGACAGCGGATTACATACACTGGGCATCAAAGGTCGCCACCAGTGCATATAAACGTGCCAACAAAAAATATACAAAACTGAGAGCACTTCAGAAGGCATTAGGCCTGGCCAGGACGGGCTCTGCAAGCAGCCGAACAAGCTGATGAGACCTCGGTTGTGTCAACATTAGATGCTCCACCCCTAGATTTATAGCACCATAGTGCGCAAGGCAGTCCTCTGAGATCTTCATTGCATCATCGGCTTCAAGTCGGATCTGAACTGAAGCAATCATTTCTGCTTTAAGTTGAGACTGAAGAAGTCGAACTGATTGAGGTAGTGACTGCATAGAGGTTGTCTCACAGCTGATGGTGAGTAGCTTCAACTCACTGTATTCATCAAGACAGGACCTTGGGGTCATCTCGCTCTCTTCAAGATGGTTTGGCTCATCTTGCCTAAAGTTCTGCCTGGCATAAGAGATACGACTCTGAAAGAGAAACAGGGAGATACGTAACATGTTTCACAATTATATAAGCAAATAAATGGATTTGTTCTCCATAAGTAACATGTTTTTACAACTACAATTTAAAACTGGTAGTTGTTGCAAACATCCAATCAGATGTAAACAGCAAAGTAAACAGCAGTGGAGGAAATGATGCCTATCCAAATCTATACTAGAACAAAGTTTGAAGGCTTGAGAAGGATGAACTTACATTACATGTTAACACGGGCTGGACAAAGCCCTTCTCCATGTTGATGGAAGGATAATTCAATAAATTACCCAAAGAAACTTCTTTATAAGAGTTGCCATTATTCTAACTTTTGCAAAGAGTAAATATAGATCAAATAATATTGGAAGAAACAAAGGATAATGAAGCTCAGGTGCAGACTGATGATACATAATCAAATAGCAATTAATTAAGTACAACGTTATAAGGCAAAAGGTACTGACAAGAGGAATGCAGACATCAACGTGTGAAGTGGCATTGGCTTTCTTCAACATTTTGGTAAGAGTAAATGTAGATATCATAATTTGGAGAAACTGGAGGGCAGGGCAAATAAGATGCAGAGTAATGCTAGACAATCAACTATCTCGCGATGCAGGTATAGTAATACCACCATCGTCCATTATTACTTGTCGCTCAAATGGATGTATCTAGCACTATTAAGTTCTAAATGCATCCAACTGATCAACAATTAATTCGATACAGAGAGAGTACATGACAACAAGTACTTACATGAGCAATCCAAAACTTCATAACCATTGTGTCAATTCTACATTTATTTAAGTTTAAATATAGATCTTATAATTTCAAGCAAAGGGAGGATAAAGAAGCGAACATTTACAGTGATGCTACATAATCAAACAGCAATGAGTGTAAGTATGCTGACAAAGGGCAAGAGGTACTGACAAGAGCAATGTAGTGCCCAGTATTGTTTTGAGATCCTATGATCCTTTGAGCAAGGAGATTCATCTGAAATTAGTTTTTATACAAGAGAGAAGGTAAGGCACATGCAGAAATTTAGGAGTTCAAATTTTGAATTGATATCATAGACAGTACCTGACGCTGGGCTCTCAACAGTTCTAATAGGGGTTTGGCCAGTGGAGGAGGGGTAAAGTGTGGTATAGTTGGGCCTGTGTCTTCTGTGGATGCTGATCTATCTGATTTATAGGTATCACTACCTTTTCCAAATACCTAGTTTGTACTCCTTGAGGATCTGCACTCGCCCTCTTCCTTTTGGACATCTATTATGAAAGAACAACATTTGACTCGAAAAACATGGTATGACGACACATGGAATAGGTACAGAAAATGGATAGGTATGGCATATACTCATATATGATGCTTAAACTAAGCAGATGGTGGTGTAAGAAAGTAGAATTAATGCAAGAGGTCATGTGCAAAATATGTGCAACCAATACAACCTTGCCAAGTTAGAGCAAGCACCTTGATGGGTGAATAAGATAGACCATCCTCCACCATGCCAAGTTTGTTAGCCAGTGGATTGTTCCGCAATATTCCTCTCGTGCGCCCATTCTCATATTCATTTCGATAATGTTCAATACCTGACATGCATGAAAACATAAAAACAAGTGAGATTATCTTTGTAATGCAGAAGTGATTCTAATCCAATACTGCCTCCCTGTAAACCCCTTTGTGCTATCTCTGCAATTCTTCTGAGAGATGCCATGCATGCTGTAATTTGGTGTGTGCATTAATATAATGTGGCCTACTACTCAAAATATGAGAGCTCCAGAAGTGATGATACTTCGCAGATGACAACTTCAACATATAGTAAAGAAGAACAAGTCGACCTGACCTGACAGATTCAAAATATACTAAGGGAGAACAACTCGACCTGACCAGTCGACCGCAAATGTCTCTGCTACTCTTCCCAACAAGGAACATACTTATTAAAGAAGAGAAGAGGATCATCTTAAAGAAGAGCAGAAGAGCAAGCTGATTGAAGATATTACAAGTCTTTCTATACAATGTCTATTGCCCACCCATGATGAACCAGAGCACACAGAGAAATACTATTCCTTCCGGTCGCTCCATATGTGGCTCACATGCATTTCGAAACTAAAGTAGGAACATTTAGCTGACCAATTAAACATGTCTCAGTTTTACTAATATCAACATAATATCATATTTGAATTTGTACAACTAAGCTTGTTTAGCTCGATGGGTGGAGCAGTGCTATTACGACACGAACCACGTAGGCTGATTGTGGTCATCATAAAGTGGGGAAACCATAAGCATGCTGAGTATAGTGTTGACCGTGGCAGTGGGATGGCAGATCTGAAGCTGCAAACCGCGCAAAGGGTAGTTAGCAACCGATGTTTGCTTTGAAATAACAACTAAGATTTGGCATGGACAAGAAAGTACAGTCAAGAAGTGACAAAGAAATGCAATTCTGCTGTCTCTATATGTCGCGACATGCATTTGGAAACTCAAGTGGGACCTTTAGCTAACCAATTAAATGTGTCTGTTAACTAATATCAGTATCATATCACAATCATATTTGAACAACTAAGCTTTGGAGTTTTGAGTGTTGTGTTGTTTAGCTTGAAGGGTGGAGTAATGCTAGTACGACAGAAAGCACCTATGCAGATCATAGTGGTGTAGATAAAATAGGAAAACCCCAAGCATCAAGAGTAAAATCAGGAAAGTGGAAATAGCTGGACCAGCGGGTGGCGCACATGCTTTTCGAAACGAATATAGGAACATTAGGTGACCAATTAAACGTTCTCTGTTTTAGTAATATGAGCATCATATCAGATTCGTATTTCAACAACTAAGCTTTGGAATTATGAGTGGCATGTTGTTTCGCTTGATGGTTGAGATCTTGAGGAGCAGTGCTAGCACGACACTGAGCACCTACGATGATGGTAGTGAATATAAAGGGGGAAACCATAAGCTTTATGAGTATAGTGACCGTGCCATGGCGGATCTGAAGGTGCAAACAGGGCAAAGCTACTTCGCAACCAATGTTTGCTTTCAACTAGCCACTACGATTTGGTACGGACAAGAAAAGTACAGTAAACAATTTATGATCTATTTTTCGGGCGAGATCAATAACTTAAGCACATATTAAAGGGTACCACGTCTCTTGCGACTCCGTGTAGGCCCCTGCTGTACGTTGAGGGTGCTGCGGGTGCGATGGCTGTCGGCAGCGCGGAAGAAGACTTTAGGCGGCGGGTCGGGGGATAAGTCATGTTGCCATGGATGAGGCGGTCGTAGGAGCGGAAACGGCAAGGTGGACGACGGCGCCGATGAAGCGAGAGGACGCGATGAAAGGACCCTGGTCCGGCGCCGTGGATGAGAGATGTCCATCTCTTGCAGTGGACGATGGGGTAGGGGTAGCGGCTTCCGCAAGGTGGGGGATGGGGTGGCGGACGGAGGAGGCTGGATGCAGTGGGGAGGTTGTTGTGGCGCCAACAGTGTATGAATGGGGAAATGGAGGGGGAGGGGGGGATCTCAAACTTTGGGACGCGCTTGTCTAAAATGTGGGAAATTTATGAATGTATCCCCAGTTTAAAATTTTGGACATCACGTCGGTTGGGGATAGGACGGTAATCTCGCATCTCCCAAATATTTGCCGGTAGCGATTTCGGGCGAGGAGATGGTGTTTTGCCACCCACGGTTGGCGCCCTGTGTATGAATGGGGCTAACAGGTAGGGTGGTTGAGTCACGTCTGAGGGAAATTACACATCTGCCCCTATTTAAAATATTTGCCTACATCGATTTCGGACGAGGAGAGTTTGTTTTGCCGCCCACAATGTATGAATGGGGAAATGGAGGGAGAGACACATGTCTTTCGGACGAGCTTGAATAAAATGTGTTTTGGCGCCCACGTTTTGCGCCCACCGTGTCTGAATGGGCTCAGAGGCGGTCGTGTCATGTCTGATTGAAGTTACTAGTCTACCCCTATCGACAACAGTGTAAATCCGGTCGATTAGGATGTCAAGTATCAGGGGTAGACAATAATTTCCATCTCGCAAACATTTGCTTCGGGCAGCCCACAAATGATAGTGGGTGTTTAGCTTGGGAGAATTATCATTCACGTTTACCCTGGGCCCTAGCAACTAAATTCAAATCCAGTTTGTATTCGATTATGAATATACATAGATAATTCTACGTTTTGTTATTTATTTCTTCAAAACCACGACAAAGATTTATTCCACCTTTATATATGATTATGATTTAGAAATGTCGCGATCTTCGAATTCAGTAGGTTGGATACACTTTGAGTCAAATAGTTATTTCATCCAACACAATATGCTCACACGAAAAATAGTTCACCTTATGTCAATCATACAAGTACTGAGTATTACCTCGCCTAAAAAATTCTGATCATTACAACTCATGGACAATATAGGGGGTCTTACAACATAATCCATTCAGAGACATGACACAACATCCAAGTATAATAATCTACTGACAATTTCAACTGGTATCTAAAGAAGAACTAGGATTACCCTGAGCTTCAGATGGAAGAAACAACAGGACCTCCTCCGTCTTCAAATGGAACATTCTTACTTCTTCCAACTCTTGGGTTGCTTGCATAATGCGTGCAACTAATTGCATAATTTCCAGCCTCAAGATCAAGATTACCTCATTCATGGCAGCCACACCATCTCTTTCTGTCTCTAGTAGAGCCTCAAGAACTATAATATCTGTGCTCAGACTGCTCTCCGGCGGTGTTGCCTCTGAACTGCTACCATCTGGTAACATGGATGACACACTGCTTCCACAAATAGATTCTGGGGTTGTACATCGCGCCCTAGTGTGAACGACATCCTAAAAGGTTTCCGCTGGACATAAGTAAGAGATAGTCATCGCATGATCCAGGCAGTAAGCTTACATGATAAACGACATAAGAATTATTGCCAAGCATGGCGAGCTATATTTAAATGGTTCAAAGCAGCATCAGCCGAAAAGAAATTAAAATGGTAAGATGCAACTAGGGATGTAAGTGGAAATAAACGACATCTGCCACTCCCATCTAGTTAGTTTTTGCTAGCTCCCTAGTTCATTTTCCTCAAAAAAAAAAACAAAAACTCTTTTGAACTATCATACCACTAGTGGACTTTAATCGGGATTAAACGGGACCCAGTTGACATCCCTAGCTGAAAGGGAGTGTACCACCGCTATATTTAAGTTGCCGAGGCATCTAAGCAGTTGAGATAATCTGAGAAAGCAATTAACAGTGTGGCCTCATATAAACTACGAAGACAGTCTTGTGATGAAGTTCATAGGAGAAGTTAAGGACTCAAATGAACTAGGCATGCATTTCTTTACGATAGTATAGTAGGCACTGCTGGCATATTGGCCAACTTAGGTATAGCCTAACAAGTAACAAACAAGCATTTGAATCAAGCAATGCAGACAACTGAACTATTTGTAATTATGTAGGATTACAGGTTGAGGGCACAAGCCAAGAAAGCAGCCCACATGCATTACATTTCACATGTACTAAAACACACTGGCTTACCATATGTTGCTGTGAAGCCTCGCTGCTGTTGCAATGTTCTTTGAACATATCGTCAGCATCCCGTGGTTGCAAATATAGTTGTTGTAGTTTATTCTGCACCCTCTATTTAGGTAAAATTAATTTTAATAGCATGCACTGGTTTGAATTGATCATCAATGGTTCATCTAAACTAACGAAAGAAGGGTGTGTGTTTGCACGACAATATATGTGCTTCACTCTATTTTTATGCTTGTTGGAGGTGCCAGCCCCAAAAGAACAAATATTTTGCTTGATGGGGTTGGCAGCTCCATAATTAATAGAAGCATCAAATTAGTCGTGCAACTTGGGAAGATAAAGAACGCATAAAAAAGTAATGAACAGAGGCTTGGAGCAGTGATGTAATAGCTAGCATCAGAAAATGTAGGGTAAAACGAACAAAAAGCAGCGGAACCACACGCTAGTTTGCTGATGTGTAATTAAGCATAGAGAACATGAAACAGTCTGATAGAACCAAGAGGTGGCATCAGAACAACACCATTATCATAAATATGGCATGCAAGAAGTAAAATAGTAGGCAATGATATCTAGGAAGTACAGTACTAATTAGGACAAAACTAAAGCATTGTAACTATATGTGCACTGGTTTGTAATTTAGCACATGTAACATGTTCACTACCAGAAGTATGGCCCTACAGGTGCAAGCAGAATAACGCGTCTCATAAAAAATTGAATGATGCCCTGAAGAAATTCAAAGGTGCGGTGCTTATTCTAAGTGAACATTGGCGCCGGCTGTTGGATAATAGTACATGATTCTTGGCGGCGTATGGGTATTGTTGTGATACTTGATAGCTAAGGATCATTGATGGTGCTCGTGTTATGATTGAGTTTGGGCGGGCTATCGTCGTTGCTGAAGCGGCTCCGGTGCTTCGGTTGCGGCGCCTGTCGATATACAAGAAAGCTCATCTGTGGTAAGTGAACAGTTCCACGATAAAGAAGAGAAAAATGAAGGAGTACAAATCAAAATAACCTGATGTGGCTGCAGCGTCAGTAAAGCAGGGACAGTGGAGTTGAATTTGGCGTCCGTGGAGTGGGTCTGGTGCAGTGGACGAAGGCGTCGGCGGGCGCGGTGTACAGTGCTTTCGGTGAGGCGGATCTGTTGCGGCGGACGAGGGCTTGTATGAAGGGCCAGCGATAGGATGTACGAGGGAGTCAGTGAAGGGCCTACACTGTGGTGGACGAGGGCGTCGGTTAAGCAGATCGGGTGTGGTGGACCATGATGGCGGTCAAGGAGATCTGGAGCGGTGGACAAGACAATCGCTAAAGCGGCTCCGATGAAGTGGTGAGTTGGCAGTTGGGGGTTCCAAGGTGCGGAAGGTAGATCCGGCAGGGTGTGAGGTCCACCGCTGCGGCGGAGGACTAGATTCGGAGGCTTGGCGTGGTTGGGGGGTCAGGGAGGGGAAGGGGAGGGGCTCTGGGGAAGATTGTTGGGGGCAAAGAGGGGAAAACAATGGAGTTACCAAAGCAGCCCTTTTCCGTTCATGTGGCAGGGGTAAAACAGGATCGTAGGGCTAAACTTTCGGGCGCGAGATATTTCGATGTGAGCAGGAAGTTTGAAAGCTTTTGGCGCCTGAAATTAAGTCTCTTGTACGGCCGACTATGATATCATGCCTGAGATTTTTTTTGTTTTGCACGCAAAAAAGTGCAAGTTTTGAAAATCAATGTCTCCAACTCGAAACTTAGATTGTCCATTAAATTCAAATATGGATCATTGAGCTAGTACAAGCAAATACCATCATACGGTCCAATTCAAATGAAATTACAAATGTGTTTATCCTAAATATGATGACCAAAGCAAAAAATGTGTATGTGTATGAATAAAGTGGATGATTATAAAATTTGAACCTGCCCGTATGTGTATATCTCTAGGTTTGATATATGAATTTGAAATCACGAAATCCCAGCTTAAAAATGTACCTCCGTTTGAATGAATTACAAAAGCTAATGATGGAGTCGAATTCCAAAATTCCAATCTTAGGTTTGTAATTCAGGTAGTTCAAGGTATATCACGCATGTTCAAAAGTAACATTATCTCATAGTCCAAACTGTGAAACAAATTGATCAAGCATGAGTACACACACACACTATTGACCATATATATCTCAATTACGCTAAAGTCCCTCAAATATAGACACCTCACTCTTTATCTGAAGCCAACGCCCCGACCCCCCACACAAGTCGTTCTCTCCCCCGGACACGAACACACGAGCACATTAACACCCCCCTCTCTTCTAAAGTCCGGACCCCAATATAGGTCTCTATCATTTTGTCTCTCATGCATGCACACATCTCTTCCCCCACTCTCTAGGTCTCCCGGCATCTCTCTTTCCCAAGCACATGCACTATGTAGAGTGTATCTTTCCCATACACACAAAACGTCGCCCCCAAACGTCTATCTCCCTAGTTATGTGGTTCTCGCACACTTACCTCACACACCACCCCCACTGCAAACAAGCACACTTTGTCTCCTTGTGCACCACTATCCTTTTTCTATCTCTCCCACATGCGGACCCGCCCCAGCTCCTTCCCTGTATACATATATGCCGTGACTTTTTCCATAGCTCCCTAATGTATCATCATTCTCAATCTCGCACGTTGTTCTCTACACCATCTATTCTAGATCTCTCATGAAGTCCCTATCACACACACGATGACTCACTTCCCTTGCGTCTCCGTACATAGGCCACTTTAGAACAACATCAACATTGTCTCCCTATCTATACGCCACTTGTGCACACAAACGACGCCTCTCTTCCTCTCTCTCTCCGTCGCTAGCTCTCTCTCTCTCTCTCTCTCGCTCTCACACCCCTCTCCCACACACACTTGATCTCTCTTCCAAATAGTCTGCTCCCCACCCACACCCATGCTATCCCGCTACTACACATGCCTTTGTCTCTCTTTGACACACATGTCACACCATTCCCCCTTCCCTATACTAGGTTTACATCATCAGTGGTCTCTCTACTCCACATACGCACACTCCCTCTCACACACAAACGCGCGCACAAACACACACAGACACGCACAAACACACAGACACGCACAAACACCCATCTATCTGGATCCTTCTTTTAAGACACACACCCTTGCATATTCTCTCCAACTCTAGGTATGTATATATCCCCCTCTCTCTAGCTCAGGTGCACACCAATATTCTCCATCTCTCTAACTCACACATCTCTCCCCATGTCCGCATGTGTATCTCACACACTCACTCTCTGATTATGTCTATGTGTCTCCACGTTACACAACACAAAGCCCCATGTTCATGTCTCTCTCTATCCTCCACACACAAAGACACAAGAATCTCTTATCATTGCCTCAGTCTCTACACATATCACACATGCACACTGTATCTCTCTCGCACACACACTCAACAAAGGTTTTCCCGTGAATAACTTACCGTCTATTCATCAACAATCATGGTAGTACGGCGAACACGAGACGTGAAAAAGAATAAATCTACACGTGCGTAGACCACCTAGTATGACTACTAGGACTAGAGCAAGCCGAAAGCGCGCCGTCGTCACCCCCTCCTTATCGGCGACAGGAAAACCTTTGTTTTACTCAGTCAAGAAGTCATTGTGCTAAGGCCCCACATGTTGAGCCGTTGAATAGAATGTAGATCCAAGTTTACGGAAACAAGTATCGATAATACGTTTGTATCTCCATACTTATATTTCTTCTCTTGTAAAAAAACTAAGGTGGTGATGATGGTACGGGTGCCATCTTGCAATATAGACCGCCCGATCTATATATGATGGATAGAAATTAAACTAAAAGATACCCGCACCTCTCTCCACATTTGCAGACAAGGCCTTCCCTCATTCATCCTTATCTCCAACAAAATCATTATTGAGAAATAAAAAAAGGAAGCCTCTGGAACAAACTAGCATGGTGGTCGCTGCCGGCGTTGTCCATCCCCATGCCTCCGCTCAGTCCAACCACCAATCACCATCACTCCCCACTCCTCTTCACCTTATCTCCTCTTTCTCGAGATATCATTTGTTTTTACACATGGGATTACTCCCGCATGGGTCAATCACAACAGGTGTTTTATAAAAAGTTGCATCTTGATGTTCCATGCAATGCATGGACATCTTGCTAGTACTCCTACAGAAAACTTAGTTGGTGATGATGGTGTGTCTGCCATCCGTCATTTCTGACCATTAGATCTACATTTAACGATTGGGAGGTAAGTTGTTGCCTTTTCTCACCAACATCCCACTTCTCTACCAATTTGCAGAAAAACCCATAATTAGTATCTAAAACCAACCACATCCCTCCCTCACCTCACCAGAACAGTCAAAGGAATATATTCTGATTGAAAAATAATATATCTCTAGTGATATATGTATATCAAAATTAGAGTGTTTTCTATCAGGTTTGTGAATAAGTATTATTCTAATTATGATCCGTTGCAACGCACGTGAACATTGCTAGTATTTCCAACCATGCAAAAAACTGCTAGTATTTCCATGGTCTCGAGTCTTTCATCAAGATATTAGTCACTCATGGTTGATATTTAGTTTCAATCACGTACACATAGGCACTATGTAACTAGCCTTGCTTATTGGCTTCCAAAGCTGAACTTTCACTCCTACTTATAGTACGTAGAGTATTTTAACAAAAAACTACCACTTTCAACCAGCCCTAGGAAGAAACTATTGCACAAAAAAAAAGCAAAAACATACCCAAAATTTCTTAATCCGCACCAAAAAACTACTAGTAGTGCCGATTAGGCTCATTTAAACCCGTTTATGACAGGGTTGGCCCACACGTACGTGCTGACGAGGCAGCTTAAACCAACACATTTTGCTTGACCATTGACACGAGGGACCCACATCTGACCTTCTATCATGTTATTCCTCCTCAAATCATTATTTTTCCTGAACATTACTTCAAACAATACTGATGTGTGTTCGTCTGTGGCGCCGGTGATGAGCGAGTTGGCCACCTCTCCACAGGACGGGCCGGATGCCGCGCTGGCCTCCGCATGGGTTAGCTAGCTGGCCCAAGGATGACTCACGCGCGAGAAAGCCGCCGCGCTGGCCTTCGCTCGAGCCAGATGGCTGGCCTTAGTGCGGTGCGCGGGAGCAAGCCGCCGCATCGCCGTGCCAACCTCGCTAGCAAACAATCCAGCAGGGTGTGTGCTATCTTGGGTAGCTAGCGGCCACGAGCGCCGGATGGAGTTGGTATCCGGGCTGCTGCAAGATGGGCTCCGCACCGCCGGCGGTTTTGACCTCGCCTTCTGCCGGCGGCGGTAGCTGCATCCCATGGCCGAGGATGACTAGGTGGACGGGCCGGAGGTAGGAGGTCACTTGGGGATTTTTTTGTCCAGACTGACATGTAGGTCCCACAAGTCATAACGCCTAACTTGTCGGTCGAATAGAAGGCGTTGCCTTATGGGGCGACCTAATTTGAAACATGCCTATAACGGCACTTTGTAGAGTAGTCGTTTCTTGGTAGGGTTGGTTGGTAAGGGCATGTACAATGGTTGATAAGGTAGTCTTATCTTAAGTCTGCCACGTATGCAAGTGGTAGTAGTTTCTTGGCATCATTAGTGGTTTCTTGGCATTATTAGTGGTTTCTTGTAAGGAACAATGTACTAGCGAGAAAAGGCGATTCTAGGTTGCGTTGTACTCCAACGAGTACTACTATTGGTCGCGAGAGTGTATAGCTCGTTTTGTGGGTTCGATCTCGGCCAAACACACGGTGGCCTTTTTTGTACACTGGTAGTTTGACTTTTGAAGTCGAACAGACGTGTTGCACCACAATCTGGGTGCACTGGATAGCCCAGCCACGTGAACGGGTTTTCCTTCCCATCATCTCGTGCCTCGCGTACTAGAGTAGTACTCCCATATATCAATTCATACCATGCAAAGTTTCTTGCCTGCGTGCTTGCCCTAGCTGCACCTCGCTTGCAGCTTCCTCATCAGTTAGCATATTTAAACTAGCGCCTCCCAATTAAGCCCAAGGAGCCGGAAAAGCCTGGTGCGGCATTAGAAACTATGCAATATGGCTCTGCACGTAAAGTGCTAGTACTCTACTACTCTATAGCTTGTGGGGTTGCACGCATGGACTTCACTCCATTATCGGCTCTATAAAAGAAATTCCTCTTCACGTGCTTTCTTTGTTTTGAAATGGAGGCAAAAGCTTTGCCTCATCTCATTCATAAAGAAGGAACTACTAACAAAGTTCGACGAGATCCATTACACCTCCACAAATGGAAGCGAAAAGCCTAGTCTCACTGTATCAAATAACTCAAATGTTGTGCCCCCGCAGTAACCGTCGCTGATAAACAGGTTGCGAGTGTGTGCGTGAGAGGAGCGACTGAGTAGGCCAGCTACGCGCTTGAATAGAGCACCGAGAGTACCCACTACGCGGGTGTACTTTCCCTGCATTGATAGTACTACAGCGATGGTTCTAGAGAACGCTAGTACCCTCCACTTCCAACTGTAGCTCCTTGGCCCTGAGATTCAAGAGTTCAAAACTGGTGCACTATACTAGAAGTACAGTACATTGCACTACTAGTTGAGAAAGTAGTACTAGTACTGCTACACTAGGTGTACGTAGTAAATAATAGCCTCACCATCGTGGGGCACGGGGCACTGCCACTATGCATGCCCGCATAATTTCCTTAGCGAAGGGACGAGGCACTGCGGTTACTACGCTCTTATCTCCTCCTCGCCAATTCCCCTCCCCCTGAAGAGAAGGCAGTTCATTGCTGCTCCCATGGATTCGCTAGGCGGTTCTCCTCCTCGTCAGGGTTGGGAGACCTTGGACGATGATCCTCTGGGAGAAATCGCACGCCGCTCCGACATCCTCACCGCTGCAAGTCTCGGTGCTTCCCGCACCAACTTTTTTAAGACGGTGCTTCAACAGGTTTGGGAAAAGGCCATGCTAGTTGGTCTTCCATGCGTCCTCGAGGAGAAGGTTCTTCTATGGGACAATCCTTTGAACAGTCCACCGCTCCCTGGCCATGGTTGCACGTTGACTCCGCTAGAGTTGCCGACGTTGAGAGGTAGTCGGATTTTCTCCGATGAGCAGGTCAGCCATGGAGTTTGATCATGTAGTACTTAGTTATTGCTTTTCCATCCCGTAATTTCTCCGCTGCCCACCGTCTTATATATAGGCCTGGGTCGGTGCCAATGAAGATTGGCTTGCATACCTCCGGTCGGATACCACCATCATTTTGCACAACATCCACAGCAGTGCGGCTGTTCCCGTAGACCCCTTCTCCACCATTGGGATCGGCCTTCCGGACTGGCTGGGATTGAATACGCATGATGATGCCTACATGAGATTGAAGAAGATAGCAATTGCGGACCCACCGACAAAGCGTCACGGCTACGACGATTACTATCTCATCGCGGTGTTCGACATAAGTATTGCCATCAATGCAAGAGGCAGTAAAGGCAGAGGCTAGTGCATGTTGGGCGCGGCAGATTTGTACCCCTACATGTTCAAAGACGCCGTGCACCATCTAGGCCGCATCTTCGCGGTGACAAGCCAGGGGACTTGTTTCATCTTGTTACCATCCTATGGTACAGGAGATTACAAATGAAATGCACAAACCATCATTTGCATCCCTAACGGTACTCCATTATTTCGCAAGGACCAGTCATCCCCCGATCAAAATAAGATCACCAATCCTGGATGTGCATTTGCATCCGCGATCCGGTCTAACCTGGAACCTTGTAGATGACTTTGGCATATTGGGATCAACTATCTTAGCAGTCGTTACCCATGGTACTACTATGTGTAACATGGTCACACAATCTACCACGATCAGATCGTCACCATCTACCCAGGTACTCCCTCCGTCTAGGTGTATAAGTCACTTTACGAAAACCAAATAATCCCAAAACACTTAGGCGCGGTGCATTAACTCCCACCTTGTTTCTTGTTTCTTGACATATCAACGAATAAGATATGTGGGCGTGCATGTTTTCAATGACTCGAGACTACCAAACACGACATAGTTCATTGCATGCAATGCTATTAATTAGCAAATAAACATTAAGTTCTCTTGTTTTTCCCTTCTTGTTGGTCACGGTGCACAACCAAAGATGACTTATTCACCTGGACGGAGGGAGTAGCTATATTCTTTTCTTGACTGGGACATGTTTACTGTACTAGTAGTACAATTTAGTAATATATTTTTAACCCTCTCGCCTTCTCTTTCATTGTTGTACTACTTACTAGTACCAGTAGGAGTACTTTTTTCCTTGGAGGACGCGTATAGCTAGCTAGGCCCTTGAAGACTTGAACCCACTAGCTCCCACCATTTTGTTTTTCCATGTCTTACTATCTCATCCATGTAGCCAAGAGTGGCTATATATAATAAGCCGGTTATTTTACTTCCTCTATATCAGAGTAGTACTATTTGCTGCACAATATTACTGACCGCCATATTTGAGCACAACATTATTATGCATGGACCATGACTATGTATGTCACCATGTGTCCAGATCTGAGATGCCGCATGTACCAGATGAACGACGCTGAGTTCGACCCCCGTGATGCTACGTGGGTGCCGAGGAACACTCTTGGAGAGTACTCGCTTTTCATTGGGGACAGCTACCCCATTGTGAAGTGAATGCCACCTTCCATGCACGACACTGAAGGCCTGCCGTTCATGAAGCATGGTTGTGTCTTCAGTGCGCACCGCCGGATGAACGACATGCTGGGACACGCTATCCCTGATTTATGCCGCTTCATCTTGGATGAGTCTCCATCGTGTGGAACCGGAATAGAAAGCTGCAGCAATGATTCCCATTGCCCACCGCTATGGATCATGCCATCCATGAAGAACTCCTGGGACTGGAACCTGGAGGAGGACATGTAGCCCATCTATAACGTGTAAGTGGAGTATGGTAAATTGTGAACGGTAGCACTGTGAATATATGTAGACTAGTCATGCACAAATATATCACATGAAGTGGAGATGAACTTGTGTGGCATACTGACATTTGTCCTTTAGAATTTATTACTAGTAAATGTGTTATGTGTATGTGCAACTTGTGTGGTTATTGCACGGGATCCAACACGCTCTTTGAGAAAAAAGGTGGCACGACTTTGGATATAGGTGACATGGCGGCATCATATAGTAGCATCGTTGTCGGTGTACAAAAAGAGGGGTACACTTTTTGTACCCCTATAACTGTGCACGGGCAGTCAGAGCCACACCCGTGACCACACCAAGCAGGGCAAGGGAGGTGAGCCAGGGTAAGACCGAAGTCCAAGGTAGCTGGAACAACGCCAAGGACAAGACCACGAAGAGCAAAGGGACGAAGCGGGCTCCCTCCCGGCAAGATCCTTGCCGGGATCAGCCCTAGCAGCCCCGACAAGACCCTTGCCGCGGCAGCTCGGCCCACACCTACGGAGTGAGTCACCCTTGAGTCCACGCCCCCACCATGGTCCACTATGTTGGGGCAAGGGCTCGGGAGACACCTCTGTGGTGGCATGCAGATCTTTGTGAAGAAACATTCAAGATCATATGAGCACTAGAAGACGACAACCCTTTGCGAGATCCCAGCCAAGGGAAACCACGAGACCCCTGGCAAGCGCCTTGCCGGGGACGACAGCGGGCACCACGGCAAGACCCTTGCCGGGCCCCGGCAAGGCCCTTGCCGAGGACATCTACAGGGCCACCGCCAAGCCCACGCCGACCAAGCCTCCACCACCGTTCACATGCAGCTGCCGACCCAACCAACTGGGCAGGCACCTGCGTGGCGGCATGCAGATCTTCGTAAAGACTCCACCATCGCGCCACCTCAGCTACCTACCTGCCTACATGGCATCGCACGCACCGCTGGCCAGGGCGCGTGTCAACACGAGGAGGAGTGGCAACGGACGGGACGGGCTTCACCCCCGTCCCCGATAAAGCAAGAGGACACCGAAGCAGACACATTAAATGCGCCTTGTCATGTAATGCGAGGGATAACCTCGCAACACTGTGCCCTTTCCACTTCCTGTGTGCCACTGTGGCAACCCCTTTTTCCCTATAAAAGGAGGCCCGAGGCGACCAGGAGAGGGATTTCGGCCTTTTGGAGCTCCTCACGCCCCATGGCTAGTTCAAGAACACAAATATACATCCACCAAAGCAGGAGTAGGGTTTTACGCATCCTCGCGGCCCGAACCTGGATAAACGAACCGCATGCTATCTGTTTGATCCGCTCTTCTCTCAACCCCACACCCTGCTAACCGTAGTAGGGATTATTGTGATCCCATAGGTGTCTTTTCCACCGACATCTTTGGCGCGCCAGGTAGGGGGTTGCAGTTGTGAGAATCGTCTCTAGCAGTTAGTTCAGCGCTTCTTCATCGCCATGGCGCCCAAGAAGAAGGCGACGGTGACGGTCAGCCCGTCCCGACGCGGGCGAGCAGCGGACCGGTCGCGGAGAGGACCCGGGGCGCAGCTCGCGAGCACCAACACTACCCCGGCAGCCAGAGCTTGGGAGACAGCGGAGTTCGCATGCTTGGTGATGAGCCGCACGTCGCCAAATCTAAAAATGGAGCCAGACCCTCTGCAGGCGGCGCGGGGCCCTCCAGAGGCGGCGCGGTGGCCTCGGAGACTCCCACGCGGGCGCCCACGGCGCACTCCTCTCAAGCTGCGCGCGACGAACGGTGTCGTCACACCGAAGATCCCGGCCGCCGCCATGGGAAGAGCCCCGAGCACCACTCCCGGGACGCAGAATACCTGCCCGCTCGCCGAAGAACTGGCGAAAATGGCGTGCGACCGCGGGACCGTGATAGAGCTCTTTCTGACATAGTTAGAAGTCGAAGCGCGTCGCGGTCCATGCAGGTTTCACTGCCGCCGACGCCAGTAGAGGCCCTGGCGCGCGCGCAGTTGCTCCTCGACTTTCCTCCGGCTACGGGGAAACTCGATGAATGGAGAGCTACCATCCGAAGCCTTGTTTCCGTCGCCAACAAGGATGAACCAAGTCCAGCGGGGCCCCCGGGTCGACGCTCCGATGGAGTCCCACGCACCAGCGGGTGGGAGGACTGGCGGCACCACGGCCACGGTGCATTCGCCCCCTCCTCGCCCGGTACCACGGATGTTGACTCGTCACGACGTTACGGGTGACGACATCTCCATAGCGTCGTCCGACCCACGGACCCACTGTGACCAGCGCCAAGTTCTTCGGGAGTGAGCCCATGAAGAAGCTCGAACCACCATCGAGCGCCGGCGCGGAGCGCGCCATTAGTCAAACAGGCGAGCAGAGCCTGCTGTGAACCACCCAACACCGGAGAGCCTTGGAGGTCTACCTTACGAGGTAGGTTGTCCAGCTTTTACCCGTGAGCTGCGGCAGTTCCAGTGTCCCACTCACCACACTTTCAAACCTGACGTTGGTGAGAAGTACAACGGCAAGACTCACCCGTCGGAGTTCCTCAGCATCTACACCATCGCGATGCAAGCTGCCGAAGCCCGCGATGATAAGGTGCTTGCAAATTATTTTTCGTTGGCTCTTAAACCCAACGCCATGTCATGGTTGATGCACTTGCCAGTAGACTCTATTTCCTCTTGGTCAAAATTGTGCCATGAGTTTGTTGGCGCCTTCACTGGAGGCCACCAAGCCCATGGCCAAGCGAGTGACCTGCACGTCATCCCCCAGAAGGGAGGCGAGAGTCTGTGCAAGTACATACAGAGATTCAGCCGGGTACAGTATAATATCCCTGATGTTCATCGTGCCGCAATCATCAACGCGTTCCATCAGACGTGCGTAACCGCAAGATGCGCGAAGAGCTGGCAATGAACAAGGTGAAGAATGTGGCAGAACTCTACGTTCTTGCCGACAAATGTGCCCGGGCTGAAGAGGGAAGGAAGTACCCCGACGAAGACGCTGGCGTGGAAACCGACTCTTCGGACGAGGATATTGCCGCCCCGGCGAAGAAAGGCCGGCGCTGCAATAGGAAGCGCAAGGGTAAAGCTGTGCTTGCCGTCGAGGGATCTGATGACGCCGGCTCCGCCAAGAAAACCAAGGCAGATGACCCCGGCAAGGAAATTGCCAGATGTGTCACCTGTCGGGCCTTGGCAGCTACCGAGAAGCCAGGAAACCCCAACAAGCAATACGGCAAGATCCATCGCACCAAAGGCCATGACCTCCAGAACTGCCGACAAGTTGAGCTGCTTGCTGAGAAGCAAAAAGATGAATATGAGAGGCGGGACAAGGAGAAGGGCCAGGACGGTGCTGAGGGGTCCGGCAAGAAGCGTGACGGCCAGGCAGGCCGTCGTGGTAAGGATAAACATCAAGAGAGGCCCGCCTGGGGCCGTGACAAGAAGCCAAAAGACGATGATCACGAAGAGGACGACAAGTCCGGTGACCAAGAGTTTCAGAAAGCTACAGAGGCCATGTGCGTCGATGGTGGCGCCTCGCTGCATACCTCTCACCGCCAGCTTAAACAGTGGGCGCGTGAGATTACAGCAGCAGAGCCGTAGTTTGATGCCCGAAAGCCACTGAAGTGGTCTAGCACACCTATCATTTTTGACACTGAGGATCACCCTGATCGCACCACTGCGGTCGGGTGCTTGCCATTGTTGGTTTCGCCGACAATACGCAACCTCAAGGTGATGAAAATGCTAGTCGATGGTGGGGCCGGTCTGAACTTAATCTCGCCCGCCGTGATCAAGAAGCTACAGATTCCCGACGGAGACCTCGAAGAAATGGGCACGTTCTAGGGGATCAACCCGGGAAGGAGTCAACCAAAGGGGAAGGTCACGCTGCCTGTGACCTTCGGGAGTGATCTGAACTACAGGACGGAAAGGATCGTGTTCGATGTTGCCAAGATCCCCTTGCCCTACAACAAGATACTTGGCCGCCCAGCGCTGGCCAAGTTCATGGCAGTGTCACTGAGGGAGTCCTGGATTAGGGGGTGTCCGGATGGCCGGACTATACCTTCAGTCGGACTCCTGGACTATGAAGATACAAGATTGAAGACTTCATCCCATGTCCGGATGGGACTTTCCTTGGCGTGGAAGGCAAGCTTGGCGATGCGGATATTTAGATCTCCTACCATTGTAACTGACTCTGTGTAACCCTAACCCTCTCCAGTGTCTATATAAACCGGAGGGTTTTAGTCCGTAGGACAGAATCACCAACATAGAACAATCATACCATAGGCTAGCTTCTAGGGTTTAGCCTCCTTGATCTCGTGGTAGATCTACTCTTGTACTACCCATATTATCAATATTAATCAAGCAGGACGTAGGGTTTTACCTCCATCAAGAGGGCCCGAACCTGGGTAAAACTTCGTGTCCCTTGTCTCTTGTTACCATCCGCCTAGACGCACAGTTCGGGACCCCCTACCCGAGAACTGTCGGTTTTGACACCGACATTGGTGCTTTAATTGAGAGTTCCTCTGTGTCGTCACTTTTAGGCCCGATGGCTCCTTCGATCATCAACAACGATGCAGTCCAGGGTGAGACTTTTCTCCCCGAACAGATCTTCGTTTTCGGCTGCTTCGCACTGCGGGCCAATTCGCTTGGCTATCTGGAGCAGATCGAAAGCTACGCCCCTGGCCATTAGGTCAGGTTTGGAAGTTTGAACTACACGGCTGACATCCGCGGAGACTTGATCTTCGACGGATTCGAGCCACAGCCAAGCGCGCCGCACTGTCTCGATGGGCATGATCTAGCTCTGCCGCCGAACAGTGTCCTGGAGGCCGCACGCGCGTCGGTTCCGACCCTTAATTCGGAGCCTGCTGCGTCGATCGAGGATGAGCGGTTGGACGCCACCTCGGGGGATGCGATCTCAAAGGCGATCGAGCCGAACACCAGCCCCGCACTCTGCATGGCCCGTGACTCCAAGGAGCCGAATTCCTCTCCGGACTCCGCGGCCCCCGCGCCCCTGCCGATCGAATCTGATTGGGCGCCGATAATGGAGTTCATCGCCGCGGACATCTTTCAGCACTCGCCCTTCGGTGACATCCTGAATTCGTTAAAATCTCTCTCTTTATCAGGAGAGTCCTGGCCGGACTATGGTCAACAAGGTTGGGATACGGAAGATGAAGAAATTCAAAGCCCAGCCACCACCCACTTCATAGCCACTTTCGATGATTTAACCGACGTGCTCGACTTCGACTCTGAAGACATCGACGGTATGGACGACGATGCAGGAGACGAACAAGAACCAGCACCTGTAGGGCACTGGAAGGCCACCTCGTCATATGACATATATATGGTGGACACTCCAAAAGATGAAGAAGGCGATGGAACAACGGGGGATGACACCTCTAAGAAACATCCCAAGCACCGGCGTCAGCGGCGTCGCTCTAAATCCCGCCAAAGCAAAAACGGTGATTCCGGCACGGGAGATAACACTACTTCGGATAGCGTCGAAGAACACCCCCTCCACCAAGATTCGACATAGGAGGATGGAGAAGCCAGCCCTCATGAGAGAGCGGCAGACCGAGAGGTTGAGGATGAAAATTATATGCCTCCCTCCGAAGACGAGGCAAGCCTCGACGACGACGAATTCGTCGTGCCATCAGATCCCGCCGAACAAGAGCGTTTTAAACGCAGGCTTTTAGCCAGGGCAAGCAGCCTCAAGAAAAAGCAGCAACAACTTAGAGCTGATCAAGATTTGCTAGCTGACAGATGGACTGAGGTCCTTGCGGCCGAAGAGTATGAACTCGAATGCCCCTCCAAGCGTTACCCAAAACGCAGGCTGCTACCCCGATTAGAGGAGGAAGCACCTACATCACCAGCGCATGACATGGCCGACTGGCCACCTCGTGGCCGTGACAGAGAGGCCTCTAGGCCCTCCACTGAAGCCATGCCCCGACGCCACTCAAAACACGCTAAGGCACGGGAAAACGCGCCAGACCTGCGAGCTATACTGGACCACAAGGCAAGGCAAACAAGATCGATCTACGGATCGCGCGGGCGCCCCACGACACGTGTGTAACGCCCCGGATCTGATGCACCAGGTGTCCGTCAGTTATTTGCCGTCCTTGCCATGTCATGTGCTTGCGTGTTGCATTTTGCCATGTCATCATCTGCATTTCTTATCATGTCATCATGTGCATCGCATTCGCATACGTGTTCGTCTCATGCATCCGAGCAGTTTCCCCGTTGTCCGTTTTGCAATCCGGCGCTCCTACGTCCTCCGGCGTCCCCTTTTACCTATTTTCGTGTGCGGGTGTTGAACTTTCTCGGAATGGACCGAGGCTTGACATGTGGCCTTGGTTTACTACCGGTAGACCGCCTGTCAAGTTTCGTACCATTTGGACTTCGTTTGATACTCCAACGGTTAACCGGGTAACCGTTAAAAGCCGCTTTTGGTGCAGCCCAACACCCCTTTCTAAGTGGCCCAAAACCCATCTAAGTCATCTCCATATTCCCGGTCGTTCGATCACAATCGTGTGGGCGAAAACCGCTCTCCATTTGGAGCTTCCTAGCCCCCTCTACCTATAAATATGTGCTCCCCTCGGATTTTCGCGCAGATGAAACCCTAACCCGCTCCACTCGCGCCGCCGGACATGTCCATCCCACGCCGGACATGTCCAACCTCCACATCGCCCCGACCAATCGCGCGCCGACACCTCAGCACCGCCGCCTCCACGCCCAACCACCGCGCGCCACGTGGCCTCGACCACCGCACCGCGCCGCCAGGCCCATCGCCGGCCCGCCCCCGGGCCCGACCGGGCCGCGCCGCCGCCGTCCGCCGCCCGCGGCCGCCGCCTCCGCCGCCGCCTTGCGCCTCGCGCCGCCGCCTTCGCCGCCCCTCGCCGCGCCGCCGTCTCCCCGTGCGCCGCCCGCCTCTCGCCGCCGCCTCCGCCATCGCCATCGTCGCCCGCGCCACCGGCCGGAGCCGCCTCCTCGCCACGGCGCAGCGCCGCCTCCGCGCGCCCGACCTTCCGCCGGCGAGCTCCGTCGGAGCTGCCTCGTCGCCTCCGCGTCGCCCCCGCCGGCCGAGCCCAGCTCCACCGCGCCTCCCCCGCCTTCCCGCGCCCCGAGCCCCGCCGACCGCCGTCTTCTTCCCCGTCTCCGGCGAGCTTCCCCGCAACTCCGGCGAGATCCCGCTGGGTGGATGAGATCCACCATCTCCCCCATCCAAACAGGCGCGCCCGCGTCCCGGGTCTCCTCGTCCCGCTCCGCTCCGTCCAGTTCCCCGAGGTCCAAATTCTTCGAAGTCATAGTAACTTTTAGTGTTGTTCAACGTGCCATAACTTGCTGCATACTGCTCCGTTTTGGGCGTATAGCATATCATATTGTTCGTCTCGACGAGTAAATCATTTCATCTCATTGCTTCATTTTCATTTGAGTTCATCTTGATGCCCGAAATGCTGTTGGAAGAGGGCTATGTGATGTTAGTTTCAGATCTGTTCCAGTACATGCACTTTTGTCATTTTTGCCATGATTGATGTGTGCACCCTATGAAGTTGAGTCCTACATGTGTTTTGTAATATGCCATGCCATATTTCCAGAGATTTATGCAATGTATTTTTGTGATCTTTGTGGTGACTAGCACAAGCATGCAAACTAGGGTACATAATGTTGCTGATTTCAGGGACTTAGTAATTTCACTAAGTCATGCCCTGCTGTTATTTTTATGCCATGTGTTCATGTTGTTTCAGAGAGATCTATGCCTCTTTTGAGCATGATCATTAAGGGTGTTTTGAGCATATGGATTTGATCTATCCATCCATGCTTTTGTTTGTAATTATGGAGTGATATAGCTTGAGTCAATCGAGCTCTACTTTTGCTATAAAATGTTCCTGGCAGATTGTTTACATGTTATTCGATTTTGCCAAGCTTGTTTTAGTTGATCCTTCCTTGATATGATGGTGTTCTTGACATGCCTAGCTTCTATGCCATGTCTTCTTGATGGATGTATGCTTATTTTATCATGTAATGCTCTGTAGTGAGTGCATCGAGCTCGTAAACATGTCTACTTGTTGTCTGTTTTCGACATGTCCAGTTTTCTGCCAAGTCTAAAAACTGTAACGAAACTTGCTTAATTGACATGGGTGTTATTATATTTTCTGGTCCTTTTTGGCTTATGGTCATTAAGGGACTTTTGTTAAGTGGTCTGATTAGAATCATGCCATGTCATACTTTGCTATGTCCTGTTCCTGTAGCATGTTGTTCCTTACTCTAAACATGTCATCCTGATGATAATTTCTGGCATGTTGTTATTTTCACTAAGTCTGTGAACCTGTTATCTTTTGCACTTTTGCCATGCTTGTTTGAACCTGTTATACTGTGATTTAGCTGTAGCTTAGTGTTCATCTTTTGTCAAGCATCTTGAGTAGATTGCGGTCATATGCTTTGTTGATATGTTTGGATGCAGTAGCTTAATTTCTTGTTGCTTGCTAGGTAGCATCTTGCTGTTAATGGCAGAATCTTGTCATTCTTATTTTGCTTGTCATTTGCAAACCGTGCATCCGATTCCGGTGATCTTTATATCGATTTCAACCGAAATCACCTCATCTTTCCAGCGGCATACTTGGTTTGCCAAGATTATGCCTTGTTCATCTTTTTCCTTCCGAAGCACGCATATGCATTGCATACCACATCTCGCATATCATGTCTTGTTTTGCATCATGTTGTTTGAGCATTGCATCGTGGTTGATAGTTGTTCCTTTGCTTGTGCTCTTGTTTTGGGTAGAGCCGGGAGACGAGTACGTGAACGAGGAACCTGTTGAGAACGCTTACGAGGATCAAGCTTTCGACAACTCTGAGAACCTTGCAGGCAAGATGACCATACCCTCGAAATCACTTCTATCTTTGCTTGCTAGATGCTCGCTCTTTTGCTATGCCTATGCTGTGATACCTACCACTTGCTATATCATGCCTCCCATATTGCCATGTCAGCCTCTAACCATCCATGTCCTAGCAAACCGTTGATTGGCTATGTTACCGCTTTGCTCAGCCCCTCTTATAGCGTTGTTAGTTGCAGGTGAAGATGAAGTTTGTTCCTTGTTGGAACATGGAGATGTTGTTCCTTGTTGGAACGTGTTTACTTTTTGGGATATCACAATATCTCTTATTTAATTAATGCATCTATATACTTGGTAAAGGGTGGAAGGCTCGGCCTTATGCCTGGTGTTTTGTTCCACTCTTGCCACCCTAGTTTCTGTCATACCGGTGTTATGTTCCTTGATTTTGCGTTCTTTACACGGTTGGGTGATTTATGGGACCCCCTTGACAGTTCGCTTTTAATAAGACTCCTCCAGCAAGGCCCAACATTGGTTTTACCATTTGCCACCTAAGCCTTTTTCCCTTGGGTTCTGCAGACTCAAGGGTCATCTTTATTTTAACCCCCCCCGGGCCAGTTCTCCTTCGATTGCTGGTCCAAACTAGAGCCCTTTGCAGCGCCACCTCGGGGCAACTTGAGGTCTGGTTTTAGTTGTACGGAGTGTCCATCCGGATGTGCCCTAAGACCAAGATATGTGCAGCTCCTATCAGGATTTGTCGGCACAATCGGGCGGCTTTGCTGGATTTGTTTTATTACTGTCGAAATGTCTTGTAGTCCGGGATTCCGAGACTGATCGGGTCTTCCCGGTAGAAGGAACATCCTTCGTTGACCGTGAGAGCTTATAATGGGCTAAGTTGGGACACCCCTGCAGGGTATTATCTTTCGAAAGCCATGCCCGTGGTTATGAGGCAGATGGGAATTTGTTGATGTCCGGTTGTAGAAAACCCGAAGTTGATCTTAACTAAAATACACCAACCGCGTGTGTAACCGTGATGGTCTCTTCTCGGCGGGGTCCGGGAAGTGAACACGGTTGTTGGAGTTATATTTGACGTAAGTAGTTCAGGATCGCTTATTGATCATAGTTGTTCGACCGTGCTTTGCCTTCTCTTCTCGCTCTCATTTGCGTATGTTAGCTACCATATATGCTAGTCGCTGCTGCAGCTTCACCTCACTACCCTGTCCTACCCTTAAGCTTAAATAGTCTTGATCTCGCGGGTGTGAGATTGCTGAGTCCCCATGACTCACAGATTCTACCAATACAGTTGCAGGTGCCAACGATGCCAGTGCAGATGACGCATCCGAGCTCAAGTGGGAGTTCGACGAGGAACGTGGTCGTTATTATGTGTCTTTTCCTGATGATCAGTAGTGGAGCCCGGTTGGGGTGATTCGGGGATCTGTGTAGCATTTGGGGTAGTCTTCTTTCATTTTTGGTTCCGTAGTCGGACCTTGAGTGTAATCTGGATGATGAATGTTTATTTATGTATTGTGTGAAGTGGCGACTGTAAGCCAACTATGTATCTCTTTCCCTTATGTATTACATGGGTTGTGTGAAGATTACCGCACTTGCGACATTGCTTTCAATGCGGTTATGCCTCTAAGTCGTGCTTCGACACGTGGGAGATATAGCCGCATCGAGGGCGTTACAAGTTGGTAATCAGAGCCTTCCCCGACCTTAGGAGCCCCCACTGATTGATCGTTTTTAGCGGCCGAGTTATGTCTAGAAAAATGTTTTGAGTCATTTAGGAATTATGTATCGGAGAGTTTAGGAATTCTTTTTACTTCCCAGTCTCCTCATCACTCTGGTAAGGCATCCTGACGTAGAGTTTTGACTCTTCTCTTCTCAAATTTCACTAAAAAAAATTTAGGATCACGCGGGTATCTTAGAATCGTTCCGATGGTTTTGTGATGACAACATTGTCTTGGTGCCTCCTGTCAGCAGGGGTTTAGTGGAGGTGTCCCGGGGAGTTGAGCTCTGAGGTGTTGTTGTCATAATCTTATCGTTGCAGTTCTGGAATACCTGAGTTTAGTACGCCGACATCGGAAATCTCTTTTGTACAGTTGTTGGTGAGATAACCCTGATAGCCCAGTACTGAGGCGAGTGCGGGAGTATTGCCATAACTCGTATAACGGATGCTTTTCGAAGGTTGAGGTAGACGATTTCCGAAGGTTTCTTGGTTATGTGTTGAAGGATGGATACAGCTGGATCTAGGTATTGTTAGTTTGGGTGATATATTTTGTGTCCCCTGTATCCCTAACACCAGATTGCATAACCAGAAAGTTTCGGGAGTTTATAAGCGGGAATTCAAGTATCACGTAGGAATTCTTTCCAACAGACACATGATACGTTATGGGATCTATCATATGTTTGTTTCCGGCTTATTCTGCGATCCAATCCTTTGTTTTGTTTTGTGGTATTCGAGTTGCTTCGAAGTCAAATGTTGAATCCATACCTTTCCTAAATGGTGTTCTCATATTTCTATGTGAATACTAATCCTTCTTGATCACTGAGGTTGTCTTTTCAATCCTTTTCAATCAGTGTGTCTCTCTTCAAGTAAATTCGATCATTCCAACATTCGCAAGATCAATTCTAAGTTTTTTCTCAACGGTGTGAGTTCCACCCGTCCCAAGTTGCCTTTGTTTTCCCGCCCTCCCACCCTTTTTTCTTCAAGGACTCAGATTTCTCAACCAAGTATCCTTTTTATTGATGGAAGTTTCTTCATTCTTTCTTTCAATGTTCTTATCCGGTGATTATCATGAAGATGGTCAGGAGTTTCAAGTTCTTCATTCATCATTCTTTTCTTCTCCGGTGGTTCCAATTCAAGCTTTACCGATCATATCTTTTCCTCGTTTCTAATGTTTTCTCGTACCGGTGCACCTCTTAATCATTCACCTCTCACTATTCATTTGTTCCGGAGTGTTGAAGATATCTCAGAAGATTCATTTCCATTATCAATCCGTTCAAGGTATTTTGAGGCTCTTACCTCAGTCAAGCCATTTAATTCAACCGGTGCATTATCCCTTTCAAGCAATCTTTTCAACGGTGTTTCTTTTGAGTGGGCCCTAACCCACAGGTCTTTTCCCAGGATCTTACCTGACTCTTCTATTTTTTCCGGCGCGATTCCCAAATTCTTTTCAAAGTTGGACGTAAGAATGGGTTACCATCAGTCAAATGTCTTTCTCCAAGATCTTTCAAATTCTTTTCATCATTGGTTCAACCTTTCCAATTCTCACTCCGGAGTGCCTCAACAATTCATGGTGGTGTTTCTCATCATCATTCTCAACATTTGAAGACCGAAGAAGAGTTTCTCTTAAATCTTGCTCCATTCTCTTCAAGATTCATGGTTCTAGCTTCATGCCATCCTCTCATAATTGTTTTCGATTGTGAGAATTCTTTTCACCCATCCGGAGCATTTCATGAGTTGTTTCCATTTCTTTCCCCCGAAGGCCTTCATTTCATAATTCCTCATTCTCAGTTTTCAGCTCTTGTTTTCCAAATCTTATCGGTGCATCGTTCAAATATTCTCTAATCAGTTCATGATCTCTTCGTTCTCATGTATCCAAAATCTCTCAAGTATCTTCATTCGTTTTCCAAGTCTTCCCGGTGAATTGTGCCTTTGCTACTTTCATTTCCGATTCTTACGGTGGTTCGTTCAAGAGTTATATTCCTTCGTTATCATATAAATTCATTCATTCTTTCTAAATCCTACCGGTGGTCCGTTGAAGATCTTCTCAAATTTTGCGCCATATCTATCTTAATCCTTTCTACGAGAATAAGTAGTATGCCAAATCCGTTGCTTGTCATCAATCTAAATTGGTGAAGGATAAACATACAATCAATCTTATTCTTGTTTTCCTCAAGGTGATTTAATTCCTTATCCCGGAGTTGTTCATGATATCATTCTCGGTCCGAGATGCTTCATCTTTTCTTTTCCGGGGTTCCAAGTTCTCGCGGTCATATCATCGTGAAGCTCCATCTAAATCATTGCAAGGCTTCACCTTATGTTTTCAACTTCTCTTTCTTTTATCATCCTTTTATTACCGGAGTTCTTCATGGAGGCTACATGATGATTCACAAAGGATTTAATTCCTTCTCGAAGTGTTCATCGAGATTCTTTTTAGAGGAACTCAAGCATTCTTCATCTTGCATTCCGAAGTGCAATTCTTTCTACCTTATCTTTTGATGTGGTGTTATGTCATTCTTGGCAATTTTTCTTCATGATGATTTACATGTTGTCAAGAATGAGGTATTTTAAATCCATCAATTTCTTCCTTGGAGTGATCTTGGTTTAGATTTCACCTAAAGCCTTCCCTAAGGATTGTTGCTATTATGGTGCTTATTAATGACCCAAGTTCTTCTTTTATCCTCCCGGTGATATAGCTTTCTCGTCTCCTTGTTCTTATCAATCCAATTCTTTTCCCGTGAGTGGCAGGTTGTCACCTCATAATTTGAGATGCATTCCTTAAGACCATATCAAACTTATTCTTTTCGTTGTTGGTTTTCCCAACAACTCCGTTCTAACCTTCTTGGAAGGGTGCTCTCCAAGATCATTTGTGGCAGAAGTTGTCATTTTCATCCCAATTCTTTTATTCCAATGATCTATCTTCTATTTTTTCTTCCGGAAGCATTGTGAGGTTGCTCTCTTCGACTCATCATCTCGTTTTGCCAAGATCATGTCCTTTTCCTTGCAAATCCATTTAAACGGAGTGTGGTGTTCTCTTTTCAAGTTCTTTCCATCTTATCAAGTTTGCCTTCTCTTTTCTACCGGAGTGCTGTCCAAATTCGGTCATTCTTGTTCCTTGGCTATCTCATCATACCGAGGTGGTCATATTCTTTTCGTTCGTGAAGCTATTATTTCCATGTCTTTCAACCTTCAAGTTCTCGTAATACTCCTTGTTCCTCTTTTCTAACGGAGTGTTTTTCAACTTTGTTCATCTTTGTTGTTGTCGTTCTTTCATTTTTTTTCAACCTCTCAAGGTTCTTTGGTTTCACTCTTTTGTCAAAGAAGCAACTTTGTTTTACCTCTTTCTCTTCCGTTTTCCCCTCCGGTGCCATCCTAGATCTCGGGACGAGATCCTCTCGTAGTGGTGGAGTGTTGTAACGCCCCGGATCTGATGCGCCAGGTGTCCGTCAGTTATTTGTCGTCCTTGCCATGTCATGTGCTTGCGTGTTGCATTTTGCCATGTCATCATCTGCATTTCTTATCATGTCATCATGTGCATCGCATTCGCATACGTGTTCGTCTCATGCATCCGAGCATTTTCCCCGTTGTCCGTTTTGCAATCCGGCGCTCCTACGTCCTCCGGCGTCCCCTTTTACCTATTTTCGTGTGCGGGTGTTGAACTTTCTCGGAATGGACCGAGGCTTGACATGTGGCCTTGGTTTACTACCGGTAGACCGCATGTCAAGTTTCGTACCATTTGGACTTCGTTTGATACTCCAACGGTTAACCGGGTAACCGTTAAAACCGCTTTTGGTGCAGCCCAACACCCCTTTCTAAGTGGCCCAAAACCCATCTAAGTCATCTCCATATTCCCGGTCGTTCGATCACGATCGTGTGGGCGAAAACCGCTCTCCATTTGGAGCTTCCTAGCCCCCTCTACCTATAAATATGTGCTCCCCTCGGATTTTCGCGCAGATGAAACCCTAACCCGCTCCCCTCGCGCCGCCGGACATGTCCATCCCACGCCGGACATGTCCAACCTCCACGTCGCCCCGACCAATCGCGCGCCGACACCTCAGCACCGCCGCCTCCACGCCCAACCACCGCGCGCCACGTGGCCTCGACCACTGCACCGCGCCGCCAGGCCCATCGACGGCCCGCCCCCGGGCCCGACCGGGCCGCGCCGCCGCCGTCCGCCGCCCGCAGCCGCCGCCTCCGCCGCCGCCTTGCGCCTCGCGCCGCCGCCTTCGCCGCCCCTCGCCGCGCCGCCCTCTCCCCGTGCGCCTCCCGCCTCTCGCCGCCGCCTCCGCCGTCGCCATCGTCGCCCGCGCCACCGGCCGGAGTCGCCTCCTCGCCACGGCGCAGCGCCGCCTCCGCGCGCCCAACCTTCCGCCGGCGAGCTCCATCGGAGCCGCCTCGTCGCCTCCGCGTCGCCCCCGCCGGCCGAGCCCAGCTCCACCGCGCCTCCCCCGCCTTCCCGCGCCCCGAGCCCCGCCGACCGCCGTCTTCTTCCCCGTCTCCGGCGAGCTTCCCCGCAACTCCGGCGAGATCCCGCTGGGTGGATGAGATCCACCAGCTCCCCCATCCAAACAGGCGCGCCCGCGTCCCGGGTCTCCTCGTCCCGCTCCGCTCCGTCCAGTTCCCCGAGGTCCAAATTATTCTAAGTCCCAGTAACTTTTAGTGTTGTTCAACGTGCCATAACTTGCTGCATACTGCTCCGTTTTGGGCGTATAGCATATCATATTGTTCGCCTCGACGAGTAAATCATTTCATCTCATTGCTTCATTTTCATTTGAGTTCATCTTGATGCCCGAAATGCTGTTGGAAGAGGGCTATGTGATGTTAGTTTCAGATCTGTTCCAGTACATGCACTTTTATCATTTTTGCCATGATTGATGTGTGCACCCTATGAAGTTGAGTCCTACATGTGTTTTGTAATATGCCATGCCATATTTCCAGAGATTTATGCAATGTATTTTTGTGATCTTTGTGGTGACTAGCACAAGCATGCAAACTAGGGTACATAATGTTGCTGATTTCTGGGACTTAGTAATTTCACCAAGTCATGCCCTGCTGTTATTTCTATGCCATGTGTTCATGTTGTTTCAGAGAGATCTATGCCTCTTTTGAGCATGATCATTAAGGGTGTTTTGAGCATATGGATTTGATCTATCCATCCATGCTTTTGTTTGTAATTATGGAGTGATATAGCTTGAGTCAATCGAGCTCTACTTTTGCTATAAAATGTTCCTGGCAGATTGTTTACATGTTATTCGATTTTGCCAAGATTGTTTTAGTTGATCCTTGCTTGCTATGATGTTGTTCTTGCCATGTCTAGCTTCTATGCCATGTCTTATTGATGGATGTATGCTTAGTTTATCATGTAATGCTCTGTAGTGAGTGCATCGAGCTCGTAAACATGTCTACTTGTTGTCTGTTTTCGACATGTCCAGTTTTCTGCCAAGTCTGAAAACTGTAACGAAACTTGCTTAATTGACATGGGTGTTATTATATATTCTGTTCCTTTTTGGCTTATGGTCATTAAGGGACTTTTGTTAAGTGCTTTGATTAGAATCATGCCATGCCATACTTTGCTATGTCCTGTCCCTGTAGCATGTTGTTTCCTTGCTCTAAACATGTCATCCTGATGATAATTTCTGGCTTGTTGTTATTTTCACCATGTCTGTGAACCTGTTATCTTTTGCACTTTTGCCATGCTTGTTTGAACCTGTTATAGTGTGATTTAGCTGTAGCTTAGTGTTCATCTTTTGTCAAGCATCTTGATTAGATTGCGGTCATATGCTTTGTTGATATGTTTGGGTGCAGTAGCTTAATTTTTTGTTGCTTTCTAGGTAGCATCTTGCTGTTAATGGCAGAATCTTGTCATTCTTATTTTGCTTGTCATTTGCAAACCGTGCATCCGATTCCGGTGATCTTTATATCGATTTCAACCAAAATCACCTCATCTTTCCAGCGGCATACTTGGTTTGCCAAGATTATGACTTGTTCATCTTTTTCCTTCCGAAGCACGCATATGCATTGCATACCACATTTCGCATATCATGCCTTGTTTTGCATCATGTTGTTTGAGCATTGCATCGTGGTTGATAGTTGTTCCTTTGCTTGTGCTCTTGTTTTGGGTAGAGACGGGAGACGAGTACGTGAACGAGGAACCTGTTGAGAACGCTTACGAGGATCAAGCTTTCGACAACTCTGAGAACCTTGCAGGCAAGATGACCATACCCTCGAAATCACTTCTATCTTTGCTTGCTAGATGCTCGCTCTTTTGCTGTGCCTATGCTGTGATACCTACCACTTGCTATATCATGCCTCCCATATTTCCATGTCAGCTTCTAACCATCCATGTACTAGCAAACCGTTGATTGGCTATGTTACCGCTTTGCTCAGCCCCTCTTATAGCGTTGTTAGTTGCAGGTGAAGATGAAGTTTGTTCCTTGTTGGAACATGGAGATGTTGTTCCTTGTTGGAACGTGTTTACTTTTTGGGATATCACAATATCTCTTATTTAATTAATGCATCTATAATCTTGGTAAAGGGTGGAAGGCTCGGCCTTATGCCTGGTGTTTTGTTCCACTCTTGCCACCCTAGTTTCCGTCATACCGGTGTTATGTTCCTTGATTTTGCGTTCCTTACACGGTTGGGTGATTTATGGGACCCCCTTGACAGTTCGCTTTTAATAAGACTCCTCCAGCAAGGCCCAACATTGGTTTTACCATTTGCCACCTAAGCCTTTTTCCCTTGGGTTCTGCAGACTCAAGGGTCATCTTTATTTTAACCCCCCCGGGCCAGTTCTCCTTCGATTGCCGGTCCAAACTAGAGCCCTTTGCAGCGCCACCTCGGGGCAACTTGAGGTCTGGTTTTAGTTGTACGGAGTGTTCATCCGGATGTGCCCTGAGACCGAGATATGTGCAGCTCCTATCAGGATTTGTCGGCACAATCGGGCGGCTTTGCTGGATTTGTTTTATTACTGTCGAAATGTCTTGTAGTCCGGGATTCCGAGACTGATCGGGTCTTCCCGGTAGAAGGAACATCCTTCGTTGACCGTGAGAGCTTATAATGGGCTAAGTTGGGACACCCCTGCAGGGTATTATCTTTCGAAAGCCATGCCCGTGGTTATGAGGCAGATGGGAATTTGTTGATGTCCGGTTGTAGAAAACCCGAAGTTGATCTTAACTAAAATACACCAACCGCGTGTGTAACCGTGATGGTCTCTTCTCGGCGGGGTCCGGGAAGTGAACACGGTTGTTGGAGTTATGTTTGACGTAAGTAGTTCAGGATCACTTATTGATCATAGTTGTTCGACCGTGCTTTGCCTTCTCTTCTCGCTCTCATTTGCGTATGTTAGCCACCATATATGCTAGTCACTGCTGCAGCTTCACCTCACTACCCTGTCCTACCCTTAAGCTTAAATAGTCTTGATCTCGCGGTTGTGAGATTGCTGAGTCCCCGTGACTCACAGATTCTACCAATACAGTTGCAGGTGCCAATGATGCCAGTGCAGATGATGCATCCGAGCTCAAGTGGTAGTTCGACGAGGAACGTGGTCATTATTATGTGTCTTTTCCTGATGATCAGTAGTGGATCCCAGTTGGGGTGATTCGGGGATCTGTGTAGCATTTGGGGTAGTCTTCTTTCATTTTTGGTTCCGTAGTCGGACCTTGAGTGTAATCTGGATGATGAATGTTTATTTATGTATTGTGTGAAGTGGCGACTGTAAGCCAACTATGTATCTCTTTCCCTTATGTATTACATGGGTTGTGTGAAGATTACCGCACTTGCGACATTGCTTTCAATGCGGTTATGCCTCTAAGTCGTGCTTCGACACGTGGGAGATATAGCCGCATCGAGGGCGTTACAACGTGACGGTGATCGTCACTCCGGATACAATAAATCCGGTCGGGCCGAACACAATAGACAAAGCTCTTTTGAGCTGCGTCGTGATATAGCCCAGTATAGAGGCGCCGCACACCCACTATGCTTCACAGATGAAGTAATGGATCATAAAATCCCCGAGGGCTTCAAACCCGTAAACATTGAATCATACGATGGCACAACAGATCCTGCGGTATGGATCGAGGATTATCTCCTTTATATCCACATGGCCCGCGGCGATGATCTACACGCCATCAAATACCTCCCGCTCAAACTTAAGGGACCGACCCGGCATTGGCTTAACAGCTTGCCAGCAGATTCAATCGGTTCTTGGGAGGACCTTGAAGCCGCATTCCTCGACAATTTCCAGGGTACCTATGTGCGACCACCGGACGCCGATGACCTAAGCCACATAATTCAGCAGCCAGAGGAATCGGCCAGGCGATTCTGGACGCGGTTCCTAACAAAGAAAAACCAAATAGTCGACTGTCCAGACGCAGAGGCCCTAGCGGCCTTCAAGCATAATATCCGTGACAAGTGGCTTGCCCGGCACCTGGGACAGGAAAAGCCGAAATCTATGGCAGCCCTTACGACACTCATGACCCGCTTTTGTGCGGGAGAAGATAGCTGGCTAGCTCACAGCAACAACTTAACCAAGAGCCCTGGTAATTCGGATACCAAGGACAAAAGCGGCAGGTCGCGCTGGAACAAGCAGAAGTGCCGTGTTAACAGCGACAGCAACGAGGATACGGCAGTAAATGCCAGACTCCGAGGCTACAAATCCGGTCAGCGGAAAAAGCCATTCAAAAGAAACACTCAGGGCCCGTCCAGTTTGGACCGAATACTCGATCGCTTGTGCCAGATACATGGCACCCCCGAAAAGCCAGCCAATCACACCAACAGAGATTGTTGGGTGTTCAAGCAGGCGAGCAAGTTAAATGCCGAAAACAGAGACAAGGGGCTGAATAGCGACGACGAGGAGGAGCCCAGGCCGCCGAACAACAACGGACAGAAGAGTTTTCCCCCACAAGTGCGGACGGTGAACATGATATACGCAACCCACATCCCCAAAAGGGTGCGGAAGCATGCGTTACGGGACGTATACGCGCTGGAGCCAGTCGCCCCAAAGTTCAACCTCTGGTCCTCCTGCCCGATCACTTTTGATCGAAGGGACCACCCCACTAGCATCCGTCATGGCGGGTTTGCCGCATTGGTTTTAGACCCAATTATTGACGGATTTCATCTCACAAGAGTCCTTATGGACGGCGGCGGCAGCCTGAACCTGCTTTACTAGGATACAGTGCGGAAAATGGGCATAGATCCCTCAAGGATCAAGCCCACCAAAACGACCTTTAAAGGCGTCATACCAGGTGTAGAGGCCAACTGTACAGGCTCAGTCACACTTGAAGTGGTCTTCGGATCTCCGGATAACTTCCGAAGCGAGGAGTTAATCTTCGACATAGTGAAAGTGCAACTATCCCTAGGTGGTTTTGGTAATTCATAACAACATATAGCTCATTGAGCTAATGCATTTCCAAGATAACTATTTCAGGAAAGCTCAATGATTGGCATGGCATGAATGGTGAAAGTGGAACCCTCAAAATGCTAAGGACAAAGGATTGGCTCAAGCTCAAAAGCTCAAGACTCTTCATTTTACATTTTAGTGATCCAAGATCACATTGAGTCCATAGGAAAAGCCAATACTATCAAGGAGGGATGAGGTGTTGCTTAATGAGCCCTTTGCTTTATGTGCTTAATGGTATGCTCCAAAATCCTCAACTACTTTCCCACTTCCACAAATGACCTAAACCCTAAGCCAAACTCGGTCATACCGATTCTTTCTATCCGGCGCCACCGAGTTTCATATGTCTTAAGCCACTGCCAAAACCCTAGCAAATCAGTTTCACCGATAGGGATCTCGGTCCCACCGAGATGGGATTGCAACCTCTCTGTTTCCTTTTCGTAACTTTTCGGTCTCACCGAAAGAGCGGATCGCTCCCACCGAGATTGCAATGCAAACTCTCTGTTTCTCTTTTGTAACTTTTCGGTCTCACCGAAAGAGCAAATCGGTCCCACCGAGTTTGCCTGACCAACTCTCTGGTTAGCTAATTACCAAATCGGTCTCACCGAGTTTGTGTAATCGGTCTCACCGAGATTACGTTATGCCCAAACCCTAACCATATCGGTCCTACCAAGATGCATGTCAGTCCCACCGAAAATCTCTAACGGTCACTAGGTTTACCTTTTCGGTCCGACCGAGTTTGTTGATTCGGTCCCACCGAGATTGGTAAATTGTGTGTAACGGTTGGATTTTATGTGGAGGCTATATATACCCCTCCACCTCCTCTTCATTCGTGGAGAGAGCCATCAGAACACATCTACACTTCCAACCTACATGTTCTGAGAGAGAACCACCTACCCTTGTGTTGAGGTCAAGATATTCCATTCCTACCATATGAATCTTGATCTCTAGCCTTCCCCAAGTTGCTTTCCACTCAAATCTTCTTTCTACCAAATCCAAATCCTGTGAGAGAGAGAGAGTTGAGTGTTGGGGAGACTATCATTTGAAGCACAAGAGCAAGGAGTTCATCATCAACACACCATTTGTACTTCTTGGAGAGTGGTGTCTCCTAGATTGGCTAGGTGTCACTTGGGAGCCTCCGACAAGATTGTGGAGTTGAACCAAGGAGTTTGTAAGGGCAAGGAGATCGCCTACTTCGTGAAGATCTACCGCTAGTGAGGCAAGTCCTTCGTGGGCGATGGCCATGGTGGGATAGACAAGGTTGCTTCTTCGTGGACCCTTCGTGGGTGGAGCCCTCCGTGGACTCGCGCAACCGTTACCCTTCGTGGGTTGAAGTCTCTATCAACGTGGATGTAGGATAGCACCACCAATCCGAACCACGGGAAAAACATCCGTGTCTCCAATAGCGTTTGAATTCTCCAAACCCTTCCCTTTACATTCTTGCAAGTTGCATGCTTTACTTTCCGCTGCCTATATACTCGTTGCATGCTTGCTTGAATTGTGTGATGATTGCTTGACTTGTCCTAAAGTTGCTAAAATCTGCCAAGAACTAAAATTGGGAAAAGGTTAAGTTTTTATTTGGTCAAGTAGTCTAATCACCCCCCCTCTAGACATACTTTCGATCCTACAAGTGGCATCAGAGCCTTGGTCTCCATTTGCTTTGATTCCCATAGCTTTTGGTGGTCATAGCCTCGGTTTCACAACCTAGGAGAGTATGGCATCTAGTGAGGGAAATTATCACCGTAGAGGTCCTTATTTTGATGGTACTAACTTTGCTAGTTGGAAGCATAAAATGAAAATGCACATTCTTGGACATAACCCTGCCGTTTGGACTATTGTGTGTGTTGGTTTGCAAGGTGACTTCTTCGATGGTAAAGAACCAAACCGTGAAGCTACCGCGGATGAGTTGAAGATGCTACAATACAACACTCAAGCTTGTGATATTCTCTTCAATGGATTGTGCCCCGAAGAATTCAACAAAATCAGCCGTCTTGAGAATCCAAAGGAAATTTGGGATACTTTGATTGATATGCACGAAGGTACCGACTCTGTCAAGGAATCCAAATTGGATGTGCTTCAAAGTCAACTTGACAAGTTCAAAATGAAGGATGGTGAAGGTGTCGCTGAAATGTACTCTAGGCTTGCTCTTATCACAAATGAGATTGCCGTCTTAGGGAGTGAAGAGATGACCGACAGATTCATCATCAAGAAGATCCTAAGAGCCTTGGATGGAAAATATGATACCGTGTGCACATTGATCCAAATGATGCCCAATTACAAAGATCTCAAGCCAACGGAAGTCATTGGAAGAATTGTTGCTCATGAGATGTCACTCAAGGATAAAGAGGAACTTCACAACAAATCAAGTGGTGCTTACAAAGCCTCATGTGAAGCCCCAACATCATCAAGTGAGAAACAAAACTTCAATGAAGAATTGAGCTTAATGGTGAAGAACTTCAACAAGTTCTACAAGAGTAGAAGCAAAGATAGAAGCTCCAAGTCGTCCTACAATGACAAAAGACCTTCTAGTCGAGAGCGAAACTGCTACAATTGTGGAAGACCCGGACACTATTCCAATGAGTGTACGGCTCCCTACAAGAGAAGAGAAGATTCTCAAAAAGAAGAAGCAAAAGAGAGGAATCACCATCAAGAGAGAGAAGGAGTAGAGATGATCGTTATGAACGGAGATACTCACGGAGAAGCAAGGATTCAGAGAGAAAGGAAAAATCATCAAGGAGCTACACAAAACGAAGACATCAAGCTCATGTTGGTGAATGGGTATCCGGCTCCGACTCCGACAACCACTCCGAGAGAAGTTATCACTCCGACTCCGAATATACTCAAGATGAAGGTGTTGCCGGACTAGCACTTCTGTCAACCAACTCCTACGACATATTTGACTCACCAAATGAAGGAATTGGAAGATGCTTCATGGCCAAGGGTCTTAAGGTAACTCACCCTGAGTATGTTGATTTTAATAGTGATGAAGATGACTTGTTAGGTGATGTTGATTTACTTGTTGACAACTCTAGTGATGAATCCTATGATGAAACGTCAATTAATCATGCTAAAACGAATGACAATGATAAGGAGAAAATTGAGGCTCTAACTAAAGAACTAAACACTCTTAAGTTAGCTCATGAAACTATCTTCGAAGATCATCGAGAACTTTTAAGGGCTCATGAGAAGTTATGCTTTGAAAAGCTCAATCTTGAGCAAGAGCATGAGTTTTTAAAGGCAATCAATGATGATCTCCGCAAGAAAAGTTCTTCTTACATTGCCAAACGTTTACTCTTATCCACTTACATGCCTCAAGTCAAGTCTAGTAACAAGAACAAGAAAGATTCTTCCTCTAGTAGTAACAATGATCATGTTAAATCCAATATTGTTGCTTCTAGTAGTTCTCTTGATTCCACTAATGATTCTCTTAGCCAAGTTACACTTGAGCAAGAAAATAGCATATTGAAGGAAATCATAGAGAAAGGAGTGTACAAAAGCCTTGCCGGAAGTAAGCAATTCGAGGAGATTGTACGCAAGCAAGGAAGGCACCGGAAGAATCAAGGTGTTGGTTTTGAACGAAAGTTCAATGCAAATGGAGTTGAGTGGGAAGAAGATCAATACCCCAAGACGAAGTTTGTTCCTCAACAAGAGAAGTATGATCCTACTTCTTTCAACGGGACACAAACACAAGATGATCTTCCACCTCAAGACTACAAGCAAAAAGGCAAGGACAAGCTTCAAGAGGAAATAGATGCATTTGAAGAAGCTCCTAAGACCTTAGTCAAGTGGATTCCCAAGACTACTTCAAGTTCCACTTCATCAAGTACGACTACAACTCCAAGGATTCCCATCAAGATGGTGTGGATCCAAAAGAAGAAGAACTAGAGAGTTCTTGAGGGTGACTCCGCCAGCATACTTCACTCTTATCATTTTGGCAAGAACAAGTGCAATCAACTTCCACATCTTGCACTAGTTCAAGGAGTCACAAACCCTCTTGTTGGTAAGTCAAGGGACAAGGTAACCTAAAAGCTTTCATAGACATCATCTTGTATGTGCATCACTCTATGTCTATGGATATACTTGTTTGTTCCTTGTGGGACTAACCCATGTAGGTATTGAAAGTGCAATTAACTCAAAAGGATAGCTCCAAGTGATCTACATCAACATTGAGCATCCACATCTTCAACATCTACATGAAGTCATCATCGACAAAACCCAAGGTTAGTTCATCCCTTTTAGGGGGGATATCACATCTAGGGGGAGCTTTACTCTAAGACTTGAGCTAAAGAAACTCTAATGATGTGAACACAATAATGCTTTATGTAAAAGTGGTAACCCCACTTGAGCTTAAACGATGAGTATGACCTATGATCAAATGTTCTCATTTGACTCCTGAGTCAATATACTCATATATAGATGACCTAGTCATCGCCAATTGCTTGATAGATGCTAGAATTGGTTGTGCATGCTTTGTCACATATTTCAATTGCCATTTTATTGTGTGAGCATGTTGGATGCATATTTCACTCATTCAAGGACATCCACGTGTTGTTTTGATTGTCTGGCCTTATCTTTTCATTTGCCAAGTGGATGGACAAGAATGCCTAAGAACCCCCTCTAGCTATCTATGCTTTTCTCGTCTCAAACTCTATTCATGCTACATCACAAAATTGATCAAGTCAAATTCGAACCACTCTATGTGAGGAGCACTCGGAGTCCCCGATTCGTCATAGACTTAAACTTCCAAAACCTCTTTGTGATTCTCGGTCTGACCGATACCCCACTTTCGGTCTTACCGAGATCATTAAGTTGATCTAAGTTTTCAATCTCGGTGCAACCGATTTGAACCATTCGGTCACACCGAGTTGCAATAACTGTATACAATTTTGCATCTCGGTGCCACCGAGTTGTTCCATTCGGTCACACCGACAGGGTCGGGCTATATATAGACACGGGCAAAATTTTGGAAATTTCTCCGAACCCCTTCGCCCGCGCCATAGCTCGCTCTGCCGACGTGGTCTCTGGATCGTCTCCTCGCCGCCAGCCGCCTCCAGTCGCTGGTCTCCGTCACCGTCAACGGAAATCAACCCCGCCATTGTCGCCGTAGCGAGTCTCCGCCGAACTAGGGTATGGACTCGATCTTTGTGCTATTCCCAATCCGATTCCTAGCACATTGTGATCATAATGATTCTTGCCACGTTTGATAAACTTCTATCCAGTCAATGAACTCATAGATTAGGTTTGATTCGAAAATTTTAGGGTTAGGTTTCCGCCGAAACCATCTCGGACCTACCGAGTTGAAAACTTGGTCCCACCGATTTGGCTTATGCCATTGCACAGTGAGACTCGGTCTGACCGAGTGTTACTAATCGGTGAGACCGATTTTGGAACTTTGTGAAACCCTAGCAGTCTCGGTGCCACCGAACTGTGACTCGGTCTGACCGAGATCACTAGTTTAGGTTCCAAAAACTGCTTCGGTATCACCGAGTTTAAACATCGGTAGATCCGAGATGCTTTCTGTGGGAAACTAAAACTAAGTTTTTGAATCATTCTTTTGCAAAAATCTCTGGATTTTGTGATGCTCATCCACTCTACCTCATCTATAAACTATTCACAGGGTCAGCAGTCAGTAGTCAGCTTGTTCATCATGTCAGACCTAAGTGATAGTCAGAATTTGTCAGAGCAGCCAGTGCAAATGAGTGAGGGCACTAGTCCCTCCAGTTCCTCAGATGATGGCAGCAGGAGCACCCCTAGCAATCTGCCAAAAGCTGCCACAAGACAGAGAAAGAAGAAAACCTCAGATTCAGAGGATGAAGATTATTTGGCAGAGGAAGAAGCAACTTCCAAGAGAGTTGTGCTGAAAAAGGAATATGGCTCAGCTGCAGCCAACAAGCCAGGCATGCACAAGAAGGCACCAGCTAGAAGAGTTCCTGCCTCCAAGCCTAGGAAGGCTGCACCTGAGGAAACTATGAAGTTCACTATGGAATCTGAAGAAGAGGATATTGGCCAGGGCAAGAAAAAGAAGAGAGCTAGAACTACCACTGCCAGAGTTATTGGCAAGCCCACTATGAGCAAAGATTCTTCTGATGGAGAAGAAGAAGAGGGTGCTGCACCAGCACCTAAGGCACCCAAGCTGATGGGTGATGCCATAAGATCAGGGGCAGCTGCATCCAAGCCTAAGGAAGCTCCCAAGACTGCTTCCAAGGTTAAGCCAGCTCCAAAGCCAAAACCCAAGAGGAATACAAGAAGCATCCCAGCTGCTGAGAAGAACAAGGCCCCAATGCCTGAAACTGCTGAAGAAGAGGAAGGCCAAGTGCTGAGAAAATTGAAGCCCAAGATCCCAGACCACAATGATGCTCATCCTGTGGCTGAGGATATGAAAATCAAGAGAGACTCTGGACTGAGAAAATGGAGAGCTGAGGATCCCTATGCTATCAGGAGGAGGACTGCTATTGACTACAGGTTCCACACTAAGGAACAGCATGACTTCTATGAGACAGTCTTGTTAGACAAGAAGCCAATTGTATGTGACATGAGATGGGTCAACTTGGAATATATCAAGGACAACGAAGAGCACTGCCCTGGAGTGCAGGACAGCTTCAAGGCATGTGGAGTAGCAGACTTTGTTGGGCAAAAGCTCACAAAGTGGAATGAGGAGCTTATTATGCAGTTCTACTCCACAGCACATTTTTACCCAGATGGAAGGATTGTTTGGATGTCTGAGGGTACAAGGTACCAATCTACAGTTGCTGAGTGGGCACAGCTTATCAATGCCCTAGAGGAGAAAGAAGATGACTTGGATGTCTATTCCAAGAAAAAGATGGATCACAACACTATGGCAAATATGTACAAGGAGATTCCAACAGATGATCTTGACACTCACCAGTTTGGGTCTATAAAACACTTGCTGCCAGGTCTGCCTACGATCAACTGGATCCTTAGGCACACACTTTTGCCCAAGTCTGGAGATCACAGGATGATCAGAGGTCATGCCATTAACTTGCTGCATATCTTTGATGTGCCTCAGAAATTCAAGGTCATGAGCCTCATAGTAGAGACTATCAAGAGGACTGCAACAGATCAAAAGAGGAGCTGTGGTTGTGCCCCTCATATCCAGATGTTGATTAACTCAAGGATGGGCACAGACACATACTTGCTGGACAAGGAACATTTGCCTATCTATCCAGATTTCGAGGAAAACCAAGTTGTGATGACCAAAGATGAACCATCTTCAGCCCATGCACAAGCCAAGAAGGAGAAGGCAAAGAAGGAGAAAGCTGCTAAGATGCCAACTCAAGAGGAGGCATCTGAGTACTTCTTGAAGAACAAGCAAGAGCAGCTTAGTTACCTGATTGCATCCACCCTGCGGATTGAGAAAGGACTAGCCACCCTAACTCAGAACCAGGAAAGCTTAGAGAGAATCATAGAACAAAAGTTCTATGACTTGGATATCAAGGTAACAGAGATTCAGACTGCAGTGGAGCAGCTCCAAGATGATATGCAGGAGAGGAAAGGGAAGACAACCACTGATGCATTTGCCAGAGTGCCACGAGGTCCGAGGTCGTCTGCAGTGCCAGTTCCTGACACGAGAGCAATCGCCTCAGCTCCAGCCGCAGCACCAACCCAACCTGCTCTAGCATCCACTTCAGCTCCAACTCCAACCGCGTCTACGGAAGCCTTCGTCCTTGGAGTGATCCGGACTCCACCACCACCTGAAGATCAAGCCTGAGTGTCGATTTAGCACTATGCATTTTCTATGAACTTTTTGGTAACTTGTTGCCAAAGGGGGAGAAAATGTATAGATCATAGGCTTAGAGAGAGAGAGAGTGTGTGTTGCTTTTCTCTCTTGCTTTTATTTGGTGGTTTTTCAAACATTGTTTGCTTTTGGTCGTGATACTTTGATATGCTTGTGAGACATTGATGATCATGTGTTTGATCATAAGCTACACTTATGCATGCTTGATATATCTTATCTATCTTATGTGGTCATTCACTTTGCCTTGGTGATGAGTGCATGTATTTCATTATTAATCATTTTGAGCGCTCCACTAAGATGTATGTGACATGGAAGAGTAACCCATAATTCTAACTTCTTGTGCATTTGCAGTCCAAAGCAAATTTTATATATGCACAAATTTAGGGGGAGCTCTTACTTATCACATACTTCTCAAAGCGACGATGTAATTCATTCTTATTATCATTTGTCGAAGCTTTGATCTATATGTTGTCATCAATTACCAAAAAGGGGGAGATTGAAAGTGCAACTATCCCTAGGTGGTTTTGGTAATTCATAACAACATATAGCTCATTGAGCTAATGCTATTCCAAGATAACTATTTCAGGAAAGCTCAATGATTGGCATGGCATGAATGGTGAAAGTGGAACCCTCAAAATGCTAAGGACAAAGGATTGGCTCAAGCTCAAAAGCTCAAGACTCTTCATTTTACATTTTAGTGATCCAAGATCACATTGAGTCCATAGGAAAAGCCAATACTATCAAGGAGGGATGAGGTGTTGCTTAATGAGCCCTTTGCTTTATGTGCTTAATGGTATGCTCCAAAATCCTCAACTACTTTCCCACTTCCACAAATGACCTAAACCCTAAGCCAAACTCGGTCATACCGATTCTTTATATCTGGCTCCACCGAGTTTCATATGTCTTAAGCCACTGCCAAAACCCTAGCAAATCGGTTTCACCGATAGGGATCTCGGTCCCATCGAGATGGGATTGCAACCTCTCTGTTTCCTTTTCGTAACTTTTCGGTCTCACCAAAAGAGCGGATCGGTCCCACCGAGATTGCAATGCTAACTCTCTGTTTCTCTTTTGTAACTTTTCGGTCTCACCGAAAGAGCAAATCGGTCCCACCGAGTTTGCCTGACCAACTCTCTGGTTAGCTAATTACCAAATCGGTCTCACCGAGTTTGTGTAATCGGTCTCACCGAGATTACGTTATTCCCAAACCCTAACCATATCGGTCCTACCGTGATGCATGTCAGTCCCACCGAAATCTCTAACGGTCACTAGGTTTACCTTTTCGGTCCGACCGAGTTTGTTGATTCGGTCCCACCGAGATTGGTAAATTGTGTGTAACTGTTGGATTTTAAGTGGAGGCTATATATACCCCTCCACCTCCTCTTCATTCGTGGAGAGAGCCATCAGAACACATCTACACTTCCAACCTACATGTTCTGAGAGAGAACCACCTACCCTTGTGTTGAGGTCAAGATATTCCATTCCTACCATATGAATCTTGATCTCTAGCCTTCCCCAAGTTGCTTTCCACTCAAATCTTCTTTCTACCAAATCCAAATCCTGTGAGAGAGAGTTGAGTGTTGGGGAGAGTATCATTTGAAGCACAAGAGCAAGGAGTTCATCATCAACACACCATTTGTACTTCTTGGAGAGTGGTGTCTCCTAGATTGGCTAGGTGTCACTTGGGAGCCTCCGACAAGATTGTGGAGTTGAACCAAGGAGTTTTTAAGGGCAAGGAGATCGCCTACTTCGTGAAGATCTACCGCTAGTGAGGCAAGTCCTTCGTGGGCGATGGCCATGGTGGGATAGACAAGGTTGCTTCTTCGTGGACCCTTCGTGGGTGGAGCCCTCCGTGGACTCGCGCAGCCATTACCCTTCATGGGTTGAAGTCTCCATCAACGTGGATGTAGGATAGCACCACCTATCCGAACCACGGGAAAAACATCCGTGTCTCCAATAGCGTTTGAATTCTCCAAACCCTTCCCTTTACATTCTTGCAAGTTGCATGCTTTACTTTCCGCTGCCTATATACTCTTTGCATGCTTGCTTGAATTGTTTGATGATTGCTTGACTTGTCCTAAAGTTGCAAAAATCTGCCAAGAACTAAAATTGGGAAAAGGTTAAGTTTTTATTTGGTCAAGTAGTCTAATCACCCCCCCCCCTCTAGACATACTTCCGATCCTACACATAGTCCCGTTCCGCAGCGGCTATCACGCACTGCTCGGGCGAACCGCATTCGCAAAGTTCAATGCGGTACCGCACTATGCATACCTCAAGCTCAAGATGCCAGGCCCTCAAGGAGTAATCACGGTCAACGGAAACACCGAACGCTCCCTCCGAACGGAGGAGCACACGGCAACGCTCGCAGCAGAAGTACAAAGCAGCCTCTCTAGGTAGTTCTCCAGTCCGGCCCTTAAAAAGCCGGACACTGTCAAGCACGCCCGGAGTAACCTACAACAAGACCGCCTAGCACATTCCGAGCTAGCGTAGCAATGCGGCCCCAGCCCTAGCCCTCGCGATATAGCAAAACCAGTGCTTCGCGTACATAACTACACTCTTGAAATACCATGGGCACAAGGGGAGGGGAACCATCACGGCACGCCCAAAACACGGCTTAAACTATACTAGGGGCTGCCGAATTCTTTTTTAAATTTTCTCTTACTTTTAGGACTCCACACTTCGGGCGACCTGTTCGGCAATTCAACTGCCGCACAAACGATGCAAGATCCAGGAAAGCAGACAAGCCATGCCGCATTATGGAACTCCCAGGTGGTCTCTATTATGAGCAGTATACCTGTTTTGAATACAATTCCGCGGCCTGCCCCTGGCCAGGACATGTTAAATAGTCCAATTTCTTTTGCTTATCGCACTATTTGTATCGTTCTGCTTTAATAGCAACCTTTCTATAAACAATGCATAGCTTTTGTCTATTTTTCTGCATTACCCTCTTTATATATATATATATATATATGTTTATTAATAACATGTTGCACCCGTACACCATGGTACGGCAAATACGACAGGGGCTTCAGTACCCCTCAATATGGTGTGAGAAGTCTGAACACTTTCACAAGTGCGGCACCCCGAACTTATAGCACTATATGCATCGGCTCCGAATCATGATTTGGGTCAATAGTTGGGTTTGCCCGGCTCCTATGTTTTGGTGCCTTACGTTCCGCTATATCGGCTAAAGTAGCACTAGGAGAACTACTGCGATTGTGCCCCAGTTGAGCTGGGCTGAGCACCTCAGTAGAGAAAGCTAAAACTGACTGTCATGATGAGGCGAGAGACCGGTCGCTGTTTGAGAGGTTTTTCGAGTCCTTAAAGACTTATGTCGCTTCGAGCGAGGAACCGGCTTTGTCCGGCCAAGGCGTGGATAGCGCCCCGAACTCGGTCTTCCAAATACTAGGGGCTTCGCTGAAATTTAAAATTATAGAGTTCTATGGCTAAGTGAGAGTGTTCAAGCATTATAGTCCGATTGCCTTGTTCGTTGTGCTGAGCGCCTCCCTCGACGGACCCAATCATGGGAAAAAGAGCGCGCAGGTTTATCCCGAACACCCCAGCACTAGTGGCATGGGGGCAGAAGCCGACAACTGGCCATCTCTCAATTTTTGATAAACGGCCGCACAGAAAGTAATATTTTAAATTCAACAAGCATTGCTTAGCGCATATGAACAAGTTTTCAGCGCACAGGATAACACGAGCGAGTTCATTCAAAAATTACATCCTTGGTACATTCATCCGCCATAAGGCGGGCACCAACAAGAACATCCTTGTAATAGTTCTCGGGCTTGCGATGCTCCTTCCCCGGCAGGGGCCCGTCCCTCACAAGCGTCTCACCGTCTAGCTTACCCCAGTGCACCTTTGCACGGGCAAGGGCCCTACGGGCACCTTCGATGTAGACGGAGCGCTTGATGACCTCAAGCCTTGGACAGGCCTCCACCAGTCGCCGCATCAGCCTGAAGTAGCTCCCAGGCAGGGCCTCTCCAGGCCACAGCCGAACTATGAAGCCCTTCAGGGCCTGTTCGGCCGCCTTGTGGAGCTCGACCAGCTGCTTCAGCTGGTCGCTCAAGGGCACAGGGTGTCCGGCCTCAGCGTACTGAGACTAGAACACCTTCTCCGTCGAGCTGCCTTCCTCGGCTCGATAGAATGCGGCGGCATCGGATACGCTGCGGGGAAGATGTGCGAATGCCCCTGGAGAACTCCGGATTCGGGTAAGTAACAAGTAATTTACTTTTATATGTCTGCTTTGCATAGACAATTCCTTACCCGCCGCTATCTTTTTCACCGCATCCAATTCTTGGAGGGCCTTCTGGGCTTCGGCCTTGGCAGACTTGGCAGTTTGAAAGGCCGTAGCAAGCTCGGACGCTCGCGTCTTCGAGTCCTGCTCCAAACTCTCATGTTTTTTCATGAGAGCCTGAAGCTCTTGCCGCACCTCGCCGACCTGGGCCTCAAATTTCTCTCGTTCGGTGCGCTCCGTGGCCGCTCTCTTCTCGGCCTCGGACAGCGCCTGCTTGAGGGTCGCCACCTCAGTCGTGGCCCCTACAATAAGCAGTACAATCCTGTCATTTTTTGCAATTGCATCTTTTTAGTATATATTTTTCTATAAGGTATCTCTTACCTTCTTTCTCCTCGAGCTGCCACTTGGCAAGGCCAAGTTCTTGCTCGGTCCGCTCGAGGCCCTTCTTCAGGGCTCCCACCTCCGCAGTCAGTGCGGCGGTGGCTAGGAGCGAAGCCTGCATACGCATATTGACTCTTTTTTGTTAGACTGCTGCGAATTTTAATAGATCCTCTATTCGGCTTTTCTTTCCGAATGCCAAACAGAGCATCAGGGGCTACTGTCTATGCGGTAATATTTTTACATATTTTACTTACCTCGAAGCCTGTTAGCAGGCTGGCACAAGCTTCAGTCAGTCTGCTCTTGGCGGACTGAACCTTCTGGATCACCATACTCATAATAGTACGGTGCTCCTCGTCGATGGAGGCGCCGTTAAGCACCTCCAGTAGATTGTCCGGCACCTCCGGCTGGACGGAGGCTGCCGGCTCAGAAGGCTTGGTCCTCTTAGAAGGAGTTCGCCTACCGCGGTCCGGAACTGTTGAGGATTCCGCGCGGCGTTCGGCTCAAAGCCGGACTTGGAGCCCTGGGGGGTCTTGTCCCCTTTACTCCTGGGGTCCGGGAGGTCGCCTCGCGGCTCCTCCAGGACCACCTCCTCTTGCCCCGGAGCTTGTCGTGACGCCACTTCGGCGTCGTCCGCAGTGCGGGGGGAGACAGCGGGCGGAACTGAGTTCACGTCCGATGAATCCAGGGAGCCGCTCGACGACTCGTTGAGTCCGGCCCAGGGCGGCCTGCATAACTCCTGCCTACTACGTGTTGGGGATCATTGCAGAAATTAAAAAAATTCTACACGTCACCAAGATCAATCTATGGAGAGACTAGCAACGAGAGAGAGGGGAGTGCATCTTCATACCCTTGAAAATCGCGATGCGGAAGCGTTACAAGAACGTGGGTGAAGGAGTCGTACTCGTAGCGATTCAGATCGCGGTTGATTCCGATCTAAGCGTCGAACGACGGCGCCTCCGCGTTCAACACACGTACAGCCCGGGGACGTCTCCTTCTTCTTGATCCAGCAAGGGGGAGAGGAGAAGTTGAGGGAGAGCTCTGGCAGCACAACGGCGTGGTGGCGGTGGAGCTCGTGGTTCTCCGGTAGAGCTTCGCTAAGCGCTACGGAGGAGGAGAAGGTGTAGGAATGGGGAGGGCTGCGCCATGAGAAGGGGTGCGGTTGCCCTCCCACCCCCACTATTTATAGGGGGAAGGGAGAGGGGGTCGCCCCCCTAGATCCATCTATAGGGGCGACGGGGGCAACGCCCCTTAGGGTTTCCAACTAGGGGGGTGCCCGCCGGGGGGGTGGCAGCGGCCCCATAGGGTTTCTAACCCTAGGCGCCTTGGGCCCTTGGGGGGCGTACCAGCCCACTAACGGGCTGGTTCTCACCCAACTACAACCCATTAGGTCCTTCGGGGCAGGTGGACCCTCCCGGTGGACCCCCGGAACCCCTTCGGTGGTCCCGGTACAATACCGATAAACCCCGAAACCTTTCCGGTGACTGAAATTGGACTTCCCATATATAAATCTTCACCTCCGGACCATTCCGGAACTCCTTGTGACGTCCGGGATCTCATCCAGGACTCTGAACAACTTTCGGTAACCACATACAATTCCCATTACAACTCTAGCGTCATCGAACCTTAAGTGTGTAGACCCTACGGGTTCGGGAACTATGCAGACATGACCGAGACATCTCTCAAGCCAATAACCAACAGCGGGATCTGGATACCCATGTTGGCTCCCACATGTTCCATGATGATCTCATCGGATGAACCACGATGTCAAGGATTCAATCAATCCCGTATACGATTCCCTTTGTCTACCGGTATAACACTTGCCCGAGATTCGATCGTTGGTATACCGATACCTTGTTCAATATCGTTACGGCAAGTCTCTTTACTCGTTCCGTAACACATCATCATGTGACCAACACCTTAGTAACATTGAGCTCATTATGATGATGTCTTACCGAGTGGGCCCAGAGATACCTCTCCGTCATACGGAGTGACAAATCTGAGTCTCGATTCGTGCCAACCCAACAGATACTTTCGGGGATACGCGTAGTGTACCTTTATAGCCACCCAGTTACGTTGTGACGTTTGGCACACCCAAAGTACCCTTATGGTATCCAGGAGTTGCACAATCTCATGGTCTAAGGAAAAGATACTTGACATTAGAAAAGCTTTAGCAGACGAACTACACGATCTTGTGCTATGCTTAGGATTGGGTCTTGTCCATCACATCATTATCCTAATGATGTGATCCCGTTATCAATGACATCCTATGTCCATTGTCAGGAAACCGTAACCATCTATTGATCAACGAGCTAGTCAACTAGAGGCTCGCTAGGGACATGTTGTGGTCTATGTATTCACACATGTATTACGATTTCCGGATAACACAATTATAGCATGAACAATAGACAATTATCATGAACAAGGAAATATAATAATAACCATTTTATTATTGCCTCTAGGGCATATTTCCAACAGTCTCCCACATGCACTAGAGTCAATAATCTAGTTACATTGTGATGAATCGCACACCCATAGAGTTCTGGTGTTGATCATGTTTTGCCCGTGGAAGAGGTTTAGTCAACGGATCTGCGACATTCAGGTCCGTATGCACTTTACAAACCTCTATGTCTCCATCTTGAACATTTTCACGAATGGAGTTGAAGCAACGCTTGATATGCATGGTCTTCTTGTGAAACCTGGGCTCCTTGGCAAGGGCAATAGCTCAAGTGTTGTCACAGAAGAGAGTCATCGGGCCCGATGCATTGGGAATAACTCCATGTCGGTAATGAGATCCTTCATCCAGATTGCTTCATGTGCTGCCTCCGAGGCTGCCATGTACTCCGCTTCACATGTAGATCCCTCCACGATGCTTTGCTTGCAACTGCACCAGCTGACTGCCCCACCATTCAAAATATACAAGTATCCGGTTTGTGACTTGGAGTCATCCAGATCTATGTCGAAACTAGCATCGACGTAACCCTTTACGACGAGCTCTTCGTCACCTCCATAAACGAGAAACATATCCTTAGTCCTTTTCAGGTACTTCAGGATATTCTTGACCACTGTCCAGTGTTCCATGCTGGTATAACTTTGGTACCTTCCTACCAAACTTATGACAAGGTTTACATCAGGTCTGGTACACAACATGGCATACATAATAGACCCTATGGCCAAGGCATAGGGGATGACACTCATATTTTCTCTATCTTCTGCCGTGTTCGGGCATTGAGCCGTGCTCAATCTCACACCTTGCAATACAGGCAAGAACCCCTTCTTGGACTGATCCATATTGAACTTCTTCAATATCTTGTCAAGGTACGTGCTTTGTGAAAGACCAATGAGGCGTCTCGATCTATCTCTATAGATCTTGATGCCTAATATGTAAGCAGCTTCTCCAAGGTCCTTCATTGAAAAACACTTATTCAAGTAGGCCTTTATGCTTTCCAAGAGTTCTATATCATTTCCCATCAATAGTATGTCATCCACATATAATATGAGAAATGCTACAGAGCTCCCACTCACTTTCTTGTAAACACAGGCTTCTCCATAAATCTGCGTAAACCCAAACGCTTTGATCATCTCATCAAGACGAATGTTCCAACTCCGAGATGCTTGCACCAGCCCATATATCGAGCGTTGGAGCTTGCATACCTTGTCAGCATTCTTAGGATCGACAAAACCTTCCGGTTGCATCATATACAATTCTTCCTTAAGGAAACCATTAAGGAATGCCGTTTTGACGTCCATTTGCCATATCTCATAATCATAGAATGCGGCAATTGCTAACATGATTCGGACAGACTTCAGCTTCGCTACGGGTGGGAAGGTCTCATCGTAGTCAACCCCTTGAACTTGTCGATAACCCTTAGCGACAAGCCGAGCCTTATAGATGGTTATATTACCATCCGCGTCTGTCTTCTTCTTAAAGATCCATTTATTTTCTATGGCTCGCCGATCATCGGGAAAGTCAGTCAAAGTCCATACTTCGTTTTCATACATGGATCCTATCTCAGATTTCATGGCTTCAAGCCATTTGTCGGAATCCGGGCCCGCCATCGCTTCTTCATAGTTCGAAGGTTCACCATTGTCTAACAACATGATTTCCAGGACAGGGTTGTCGTACCACTCTGGTGCGGAACGTGTCCTTGTGGACCTACGAAGTTCAGTAGCAACTTGATCTGAAGTTTCATGATCATCATCATTAACTTCCTCTCTAGTTGGTGCAGGCACCACCGAAACATTTTCTTGAGCTGCGCTACTTTCTGATTCAAGAGGTAGTACTTCATCAAGTTCTACTTTCCTCCCACTCACTTCTTTCGAGAGAAACTCTTTCTCTAGAAAGGATCCATTCTTGGCAACAAAGATCTTGCGTTCGGATCTGAGGTAGAAGGTATACCCAATAGTTTCCTTAGGGTATCCTATGAAGACGCATTTTTCCAATTTGGGTTCGAGCTTTTCAGGTTGAAGTTTCTTGACATAAGCATCGCATCCCCAAACTTTCAGAAACGACAGCTTAGGTTTCTTCCCAAACCACAATTCATACGGTGTCGTCTCAACGGATTTCGACGGAGCCCTATTTAAAGTGAATGCGGCAGTCTCTATAGCATAACCCCAAAATGATAGTGGTAGATCGGTAAGAGACATCATAGATCACACCATATCCAATAGAGTGCGATTACGACATTCGGACACACCATTATGCTGAGGTGTTCCAGGCGGCGTGAGTTGTGAAACAATTCCACATTTCCTTAAGTGTGTGCCAAATTCGTGACTCAAATATTCTCCCCCACGATCTGATCGTAAGAACTTGATTTTCCTGTCACGTTGATTCTCAACCTCACTCTAAAATTCCTTGAACTTTTCAAAGGTCTCAGACTTGTGTTTCATTAAGTAGACATACCCATATCTACTTAAGTCATCCGTGAGGGTGAGAACATAGCGATAACCACCGCGAGCCTCAACGCTCATTGGACCACACACATCAGTATGTATGATTTCCAATAAGTTGGTTGTTCGCTCCATTGTTCCGGAGAACGGAGTCTTGGTCATTTTGCCCATGAGGCATGGTTCGCACGTGTCAAATGATTCATAATCAAGAGACTCCAAAAGTCCATCTGCATGGAGTTTCTTCATGCGTTTGACACCAATGTGACCAAGGCGGCAGTGCCACAAGTATGAGGGACTATCATTATCAACCTTACATCTTTTGGCATTCACACTATGAATATGTGTAACATCGCGTTCGAGATTAAATAAGAATAAACCATTGACCAGCGGGTCATGACCATAAAACATGTCTCTCATAGAAATAGAACAACAATTATTCTCAGATTTAAATGAGTAGCCATCTCGCATTAAACGAGATCCAGATACAATGTTCATGCTCAAAGCTGGTACTAAATAGCAATTATTGAGGTTCAAAACTAATCCTGTAGGTAAATGTAGAGGTAGCGTGCCGACGGCGATCACATCGACCTTGGAACCATTCCCGACGCGCATCGTCACCTCGTCCTTCGCCAGTCTCCTCTTATTCCGCAGCTCCTGTTTTGAGTTACAAATATGAGCAACTGCACCGGTATCAAATACCCAGGAGCTACTACGAGTGCTGGTTAGGTACACATCAATAACACCTATATCACATATACCTTTGGTATTGACGGCCTTCTTATCCGCTAAGTACTTGGGGCAGTTCCGCTTCCAGTGATCGTTTCCCTTGCAATAAAAGCACTCAGTCTCAGGCTTGGGTCCATGCTTTGGCTTCTTCCCGGCAACTGGCTTACCGGGCGCGGCAAATCCCTTGCCGTCCTTCTTGAAGTTCTTCTTACCCTTGCCTTTCTTGAACTTAGTGGTTTTATTCACCATCAACACTTGATGTTCCTTTTTGATCTGAATCTCCACTGATTTCAGCATTGAATATACCTCAGGAATGGTCTTTTCCATCCCCTGCATATTCAAGTTCAACACAAAGCTCTTGTAGCTAGGTGGGAGCGACTGAAGGATTCTGTCAACGACCGCATCATCCGGGAGATTAACTCCCAGCTGAGATAAGCGGTTGTGCAACCCAAACATTTTGAGTATGTGCTCGCTGACAGAACTATTCTCCTCCATCTTACAACTGTAGAACTTGTCAGAGACTTCATATCTCTCGACCCAGGCATGAGCTTGGAAAACCATTTTCAGCTCTTGGAACATCTCATATGCTCCGTGCTGCTCAAAACGCTTTTGGAGCCCCGGATCAAAGCTGTAAAGCATGCCGCAATGAACCAGGGAGTAATCATCACTACACGACTGCTAGGCGTTCATAACGTCTTGAGTTACTGGGAAAACAGGTGCATCACCTAGCGGTGCTTCAAGGACATATGCTTTCTTGGCAGCTACGAGGATAATCCTCAGGTTACGGACCCAGTCCTTGTAGTTGCTACCATCGTCTTTCAGCTTGGTTTTCTCTAGGAACGCGTTGAAGTTGAGGGAAACATTAGCGTGGGCCATTTGATCTACAAGACATATTGCAAAGTTTTAGACTATGTTCATGATAATTAAGTTCATCTAATCAAATTATTTAATGAACTCCCACTCAGATAGACATCCCTCTTGTCATCTATGTGATACATGATCCAAGTCAACTAGCCCGTGTTCGATCAACACGTGAGATGGACTAGTCATTATCGATGAACATCTTCATGTTGATCGTATCTTCTATACGACTCATGTTCGACCTTTCGGTCTTCCATATTTCGAGGCCATGTCTGTACATGCTAGGCTCGTCAAGTCAACATAAGTGTATTGCGTGTGTAAATCTGGCTTACACCCGTTGTAGGCGAACGTTAGAACCTATCACACCCGATCATCACGTGGTGCTTCGGAACAACAGACCTTAACAACGATGCACAGTTAGGGGGAACACAATTCTTGATATTTTAATGAGGACCATCTTATTTATGCTACCGTCGTTCTAAGCAAATAAGATGTAAAAACATGATAAACATCACATGCAATCAAATAGTGACATGATATGGCCAATATCATTTTGCTCCTTTTGATCTCCATCTTCGGGGCGCCATGATCATCATCGTCACCAGCATGACACCATGATCTCCATCATCGTGTCTTCATGAAGTTGTCTCGTCAACTATTACTTCTACTACTATGGCTAACGGTTTAGCAATAAAGTAAAGTAATTACATGACGTTTATGTTAACTCCTATGGCTCCCGCCGGTTGTCATACTCATCGACATGCAAGTCGTGATTCCTATTACAAGAACATGATCAATATCATACATCACATATATCATTCATCACATCCTTTTGGCCATATCACATCACACGACATATGCTGCAAAAAAAGTTAGATGTCCTCTAATTGTTGTTGCAAATTTTTACGTGGTTGCTATAGGTTTATTAGCAAGAACGTTTCTTACCTACGCCAAAACCACAACGTGATATGCCAATTTCTATTTACCCTTCATAAGGACCCTTTTCATCGAATCCGATCCGACTAAAGTGGGAGATACAGACACCCGCTAGCCACCTTATGCAACTAGTGCATGTCAGTCGGTGGAACCTGTCTCACATAAGTGTACGTGTAAGGTCGGTCCGGGCCGCTTCATCCCACGATGCCGCCGAATCAAGATAAGACTAGTAACGGCAAGTAAATTGACAAAATCGACGCCCACAACAACTTGTGTTCTACTCGTGCATAGAAACTACGCATAGACCTATCTCATGATGCCATTGTTGGGGATCGTTGCAGAAATTAAATATTTTCTACGCATCACCAAGATCAATCTATGGAGAGACTAGCAACGAGAGAGAGGGGAGTGCATCTTCATACCCTTGAAGATCGCGATGCGGAAGCTTTACAAGAAGCGGATGAAGGAGTCGTACTCGTAGCGATTCAGATCGCGGTTGATTCCGATCTAAGCGCCGAACGATGGCGCCTCCGCGTTCAACACACGTACCGCCCGGGGATGTCTCCTCCTTCTTGATCCAGCAAGGGGGGAGGAGAAGTTGAGGGATATCTCCGACAGCACGTCGGCGTGGTGGCGGTGGAGCTCGTGGTTCTCCGGCAGAGCTTCGCTAAGCGCTACGGAGGAGGAGAGGTGTAGGAAGGGGGAGGGATGCGCGAGGAGAAGGGGTGCGGTTGCCCTCCCACCCCCCACTATTTATAGGGGGAAGGCGAGAGGGGGCCGGCCCCCTAAATCCATCTAGAGGGGGGCGGCCCCTCAGGGGGGCAACGGCCCCCTTAGGGGTTCCAACTAGGGGGGCGCCCCCCCGGGGGGGCAGCGGCCCCCTAGGGTTTCCAACCCTAGGCGCCTTGGGCCCTTGAGGGGGGCGCACCAGCCCACAAAGGGGCTGGTTCCCACCCAACTATAGCCCATTAGGTCCTTCGGGACAGGTGGACCCTCCCGGTGGACCCCCGGAACCCCTTCGGTGGTCCCGGTACAATACCGATAAACCCCGAAACCTTTCTGGTGACTGAAACTGGACTTCCCATATATAAATCTTCACCTCCGAACCATTATGGAACTCCTCGTGACGTCCAGGATCTCATCCGGGACTTCAAACAACTTTCGGTAACCACATACAATTCCCATTACAACTCTAGCGTCACCGAACCTTAAGTGTGTAGACCCCACGGGTTCGGGAACTATGCAGACATGACCGAGACATCTCTCCGGCCAATAACCAACAGCGGGATCTAGATACCCATGTTGGCTCCCACATGTTCCATGATGATCTCATCGTATGAACCACGATGTCAAGGATTCAATCAATCCCGTATACGATTCCCTTTGTCTACCGGTATAACACTTGCCCGAGATTCGATCGTTGGTATACCGATACCTTGTTCAATATCGTTACGGCAAGTCTCTTTACTCGTTCCATAACACATCATCCTGTGACCAACCCCTTAGTCACATTGAGCTCATTACGATGATGTCTTACCGAGTGGGCCCAGAGATACCTCTCCGTCATACGAAGTGACAAATCTGAGTCTCGATTCGTGCCAACCCAACAGATACTTTCGGGGATACGCGTAGTGTACCTTTATAGCCACCCAGTTACGTTGTGACGTTTGGCACACCCAAAGTACCCTTATGGTATCCGGGAGTTGCACAATCTCATGGTCTAAGGAAAAGATACTTGACATTAGAAAAGCTTTAGCAGACGAACTACACGATCTTGTGCTATGCTTAGGATTGGGTCTTGTCCATCACATCATTATCCTAATGATGTGATCCCATTATCAATGACATCCTATGTCCATGGTCAGGAAACCGTAACCATCTATTGATCAACGAGCTAGTCAACTAGAGGCTCACTAGGGACATGTTGTGGTCTATGTATTCACACATGTATTACGATTTCCGGATAACACAATTATAGCATGAACAATAGACAATTATCATGAACAAGGAAATATAATAATAACCATTTTATTATTGCCTCTAGGGCATATTTCCAACAGTCTCCCACATGCACTAGAGTCAATAATCTAGTTACATTGTGATGAATCGCACACCCATAGAGTTCTGGTGTTGATCATGTTTTGCTCGTGGAAGAGGTTTAGTCAACGGATCTGCGACATTCAGGTCCGTATGCACTTTACAAACCTCTATGTCTCCATCTTGAACATTTTCACGAATGGAGTTGAAGCAACGCTTGATATGCGTGGTCTTCTTGTGAAACCTGGGCTCCTTGGCAAGGGCAATAGCTCCAGTGTTGTCACAGAAGAGAGTCATCGGGCCCGATGCATTGGGAATAACTCCATGTCGGTAATGAGCTCCTTCATCCAGATTGCTTCATGTGCTGCCTCCGAGGCTGCCATGTACTCCGCTTCACATGTAGATCCCGCCACGACGCTTTGCTTGCAACTGCACCAGCTGACTGCCCCACCATTCAAAATATACACGTATCCGGTTTGTGACTTGGAGTCATCCAGATCTGTGTCGAAACTAGCATCGACGTAACCCTTTACGACGAGCTCTTCGTCACCTCCATAAACGAGAAACATATCCTTAGTCCTTTTCAGGTACTTCAGGATATTCTTGAGTGCTGTCCAGTGTTCCATGCCGGTATTACTTTGGTACCTTCCTACCAAACTTACGACAAGGTTTACATCAGGTCTGGTACACAACATGGCATACATAATAGACCCTATGGCCAAGGCATAGGGGATGACACTCATCTTTTCTCTATCTTCTGTCGTGTTCGGGCATTGAGCCGTGCTCAATCTCACACCTTGCAATACAGGCAAGAACCCCTTCTTGGACTGATCCATATTGAACTTCTTCAATATCTTGTCAAGGTACGTGCTTTGTGAAAGACCAATGAGGCGTCTCGATCTATCTCTATAGATCTTGATGCCTAATATGTAAGCAGCTTCTCCAAGGTCCTTCATTGAAAAACACTTATTCAAGTAGGCCTTTATGCTTTCCAAGAGTTCTATATCATTTCCCATCAATAGTATGTCATCCACATATAATATGAGAAATGCTACAGAGCTCCCACTCACTTTCTTGTAAACACAGGCTTCTCCATAAATCTGCGTAAACCCAAACGCTTTGATCATCTCATCAAGACGAATGTTCCAACTCTGAGATGCTTGCACCAGCCCATATATCGAGCGTTGGAGCTTGCATACCTTGTCAGCATTCTTAGGATCGACAAAACCTTCCGGTTGCATCATATACAATTCTTCCTTAAGGAAACCATTAAGGAATGCCGTTTTGACGTCCATTTGCCATATCTCATTACGGCAAGTCTCTTTACTCGTTTCGTAACACATCATCCTGTGACCAATCCCTTAGTCACATTGAGCTCATTACGATGATATCTTACCGAGTGGGCCCAGAGATACCTCTCCGTCATACGGAGTGACAAATCCGAGTCTCAATTCGTGCCAACCCAACAGATACTTTCGGGGATACCCGTAGTGTACCTTTATAGCCACCCAGTTACATTGTGACGTTTGGCACACCCAAAGTACCCTTATGGTATTCGGGAGTTGCACAATCTCATGGTCTAAGGAAAAGATACTTGACATTAGAAAAGCTTTAGCAGACGAACTACACGATCTTGTGCTATGCTTAGGATTGGGTCTTGTCCATCACACCATTATCCTAATGATGTGAACCCGTTATCAATGACATCCTATGTCCATGGTCAGGAAACCGTAACCATCTATTGATCAACGAGCTAGTCAACTAGAGCCTCACTATGGACATGTTGTGGTCTATGTATTCACACATGTATTACGATTTCGGGATAACACAATTATAGCATGAACAATAGACAATTATCATGAACAAGGAAATATAATAATAACCATCTTATTATTGCCTCTAGGGCATATTTCCAACACTACGCATGAGACGCGTCGAGCTTTTGGCTCGACTTCTGTTTGCTGAAGGTTGTAATCTGCGAAGTGCCCACATCTTCAGAAGACTACATGGATTAGAAGCTCATTTCCTTGTTCAACATGGGATTAGTCTATCTGGAATACAGTCGCCATACATGGTTATGGCTCATCGTCAATCTTGTTGAGCCTCCATTTCTGTCTGATGCTATAGTGCACGATGGCATCGTTTACGTGGTCGACGCACAGATTGGCTGCCTATAGTGGTGGAATCCATCATCGTGTAATTGTTCTATCTCATCTCATCTTTACCTTATGAATACGACTGCCTGTTGATTGTTACAAATTTGGAATAGATAGCATGTCTATAACCACATCATTGCTATATGTTCCTCCCATTTCCTAGATTTTTATGACCACACATGTTATTGTTAGAGTTGATATGAGAACAATTGGCATCTAATGGTTGTTAGAATAGATGTTATGAGTATAACCTCATGATTGTTATATGTTACTCTCATTTCCAAGATTTTTATAACAGCGCATGTTATTGCTTAGAGTTGATATGAGAAAAGTAGTAAGTGCTATGGTAGAATATGAGTAGGCCCTGTCATAGATGTTTTCCTCTCATTGTTACATGATGTTTGAACCATGACATATTGCTAAAATATGAAAGCCATTGGCTTATTTTTTTAACTTGGGGTATGATTATGACCATGGCATTGCAATTCTCTGTCTATGATATGTGTCACTGTTATAATAATCTTAATTCCTCACATACTCTAAACATGATTGTATATTTTTGTCCTTTTGTCTCCAATTTGATTTGTTGCAGCAGATGCAAATGCGCTAACCTTCATGATTCTAGGACCTGGAATCATACCCGTCAATGGGTGGTGGTTTATCGCTCGTTTAGCTGACGACGGTCATTTGATGCTCATTCGCACGTACCAAATTGACCAAACCATTTCATCAAACCACGTGCAGTACAATGCCTAGGGCGTTCGTGACTATGATGGCTATGGCTGCTTCATGTTCGACAAAGATACCAGCTCCGTTGGGCCAGGCGTATTCAAATGGAGGCGGGTTTACAGCCTCGGCAACCACTCCATGTTCCACGGGCTCAATTATCCGATCATCCAACCAATCATTGATCATATCACCGGCGATGATTACCATGCTATGCAACTTCCATTCGCCAGGGGGAACTGTGTTTACACATCATACCATGGGTTTCATGAATCACCATATCCAGAGATTTGTCGACACAGCTTGTTGCCAGATAATCTTCAATGTGTGAAAGGCATCAAGCCTCCATGCGATGGATGGCTTTTTCAAACCCGACATGCGATGATGTGGTTCATGCCAACAACAAATAGGCACAGCTTGATTTAGACTAATATCTAGACTGAGCCATGTATCCTGCTGCTGTAGCATGACCCTCTTTTGTTGGATATTATGTACTGTTGTTAGTTTGAAGCACTCCTCTGGTTTGAAAGATAAATACCTTTCTGGGATCAGGTGCATCCTAACTCACCTGCGTAGGATGTACTAATAATGATGATGGAGATGCTGTGCAGAAGCCATATATGGGAGTAGGATTTTCTACAAGTGCTTGCCACAAAACTAGCTAAGGGTTTCAACAGTGCAAAAGTTCTCAAAAATTCTGAAAAAAATACTGAACCAACACACCTATAATATAACATGATCCAACGGAGGGATTAAAAAAATATGACTATATGTGTCCTGGACAAAAAAACAAATAGTTCAGTATATATTTATGTCGCAGTGGGCTGGATGCTTATTATTTTTGCTGAGGACACATAGATGCATATTTTGACAATCCCTCCGTTGGATCATCTTATTACATTAGAGAGATGCTCCCATATTTATTTCATATTTTTTGATAACTTTTAAAACATTAAAAGTTTAGCAACCCTTAACTAGTTCTGTGGCAAGCTATGATAGACACAGTTTTACCTATATATATATATATAGGGTGGGTCTATTCTAATAACACCCCTTAAGACCTTATTCTGATAACACCCGGCTTATTCTGCTAACACCCCGATCGAGTCAACCGAGCCGCAACGCAAGAAGAAAAGATGGCCCATGCAAAATACATACAACAACAGACCTCGTGGATAGGGTCCTTCATGGCTCTCCCACCACCCACCGCCGCTCTGACCTCACCAACAGCGATCTCCATCATCCTCCACTAATCTGTGGATCCCTTCCGATCATCCTCTCCGGCGTCTCTTCTGGATCAAGGCAATACCCATCTCCTATGGGTTCATCTGGTGGATCTACCCTTGGCTTGGATTTCTCCAAGGGTACGACCTTTTCTAATGAGGTTTTCAGATCCACTGGTCAAACGATTCATCCAATGGGACGAAGGAGGGCTTTCACATTGATTGTGTCCTTTAGCCGTCACGCGTTCCGTTTGTCGAAGGAGTCTGTGGCGGCAGCTTTGGAGGCTGCAATTGGTGGATCGGCAATCGATCTACGGGTTCTTCACGTCAAAGACAAGGTTTTCTCTTTCCAAGTCTCATGCAAGCAAGTTGGTTTTATTATTGTGGATCTGTGTTCATTTGCTTGCGATCTGTTAAAATGTTATTTCAATCTTTGGGGAAATGGTGGGCCTAATTGGGTTCGGGAACTTAAGATCTGGCGTAAGGAATGTGATGCTGAGTGGATTTTGATCAGTCCTACCAAACATAGATCTTCTTTGGGTATTTTGGCCATGCATAAGCCCCCGGTTAGATCTTCTCTTAAGTCAGCTACCACTGTTCGCAAGAAATTGTCTTTTGCCACATTTGAACAGTATTCTGCCTGCAAAGGTTATAGATATCCTGCTTCTCAAAATTGCATTGATACTATTATGGATGGGGGTTATAATCTATCTGCTCATGAGCGTGTTGTTATTAGACAAGTCCCCCCCCCCCCTTGACTTGCATTGGACGGTGGCTCGGCCGCCTATCATGTTTGGTACTGTTCAACCGTTGCCGGAGTTGCACCGGTCGACCACGTCGTCCACACTTGATCTAGTAACTGTGGATCCACGGCCCGTGGTTTCTGGTAATCTTTCTGCACAATTTGCGGAAGCGAAAATTTCTCCAATTCAAAATGGTAGCTTGGGATCTAGCCCATCCCGTTCGGACGCACACCATTCTGGCCCAGTGTCTACAGAGTTAACTGTTGGGCCAATTCCTGGTTCTTTGGTTAATGGGCCTGCCTAGTCGCAGAATACCCCAATTTCTGAGAGGCTGTAAACATCTACTGGCCCAAGCCCACCAACCCCTTCGCAGGAAATACCCACCACACAAGTGTTGGGGAACGTAGTAATTTCAAAAAAATTCCTACGCACACGCAAGATCATGGTGATGCATAGCAATGAGAAGGGAGAGTGTTGTCTACGTACCCTCGTAGACCGAAGCGGAAGCGTTGACACAACATAGAGGAAGTAGTCGTACGTTCTCCTCGCGATCCAACCGATCACAGCACCGTTACTCCGGCACCTCCGAGTTCTTGGCACACGTTCAGCTCGATGACGATCCCCGGGCTCCGATCCAGCAAAGCGTCGGGGAAGAGTTCCGTCAGCATGACGGCGTGGTGACGATCTTGATGTGTTACCGGCGCAGGGCTTCGCCTAAGCACTGCAACGATATTACCGAGGTGGAATTTGGTGGAAGGGGGCACCGCACACGGCTAAGGAACGATCCGTAGATCAACTTGTGTGTGTTTGGGGTGCCCCCTGCCCCTGTATATAAAGGAGCCAAGGGGGAGGGGCTGGCCGGCCAAGCCTGGCGCGCCAGGAGAGTCCTACTCCCTCTGGGAGTAGGATTCCCCCCCCCCCCCAATCCTAGTTGGACTAGGATTCTCCAAGGGGGGGAGAGAGAGAGAGGGGGCGCCCACCTCTCCTAGTCCTAATAGGACTAGGGGAAGGGCGGAGGCGCGCAGCCCATGAGGGCAGCCCTCTCACCTCTCCTCCAAGGCCCATGTTGGCCCATTATGCCCCGGGGGGTTCCGGTAACCCTCCCGGTATTCCGGTAAAATCCTGATTTCACCTGGAATGCATCCGATGTCCAAACATAGGCTTCCAATATATCATTCTTTACGTCTCGACCATTTCGAGACTCCTCGTCATGTCCGTGATCACATCCGGGACTCCGAACTCCTTCGGTACATCAAAATGCATAAACTCATAATAACTATCATCGTAACGTTAAGCGTGCGGACCCTACGGTTCGAGAACAATGTAGACATGACCGAGACACGTCTCCGGTCAATAACCAATAGCGGGACCTAGATGCCCATATTGGCTCCTACATATTCTACGAAGATCTTTATCGGTCAGACCGCATAACAACATACGTTGTTCCCTTTGTCATCGGTATGTTACTTGCCCGAGATTCGATCATCGGTATCCAATACCTAGTTCAATCTCGTTACTGGCAAGTCTCTTTACTCGTTCCGTAATACATCATCTCGCAACTAACTCATTGGTTGCAATGCTTGCAAGGCTTTATGTGATGTGCATTACCGAGAAGGCCCTGAGATACCTCTCCGACAATCGGAGTGACAAATCCTAATCTCGAAATATGCCAACCCAATATGTACCTTCGGAGACACCTGTAGAGCACCTTTATAATCACCCAGTTACGTTGTGACGTTTGGTAGCACACAAAGTGTTCCTACGGTAAACGGGAGTTTGCATAATCTCATAGTTAAAGGAACATGTATAAGTCATGGATAAAAGCAATAGCAACATACTAAACGATCGGGTGCTATGCTAATGGAATGGGTCATGTCAATCAGATCATTCAACTAATGATGTGATCTCGTTAATCAAATAACAACTCTTTGTTCATGGTTAGGAAACATAACCATCTTTGATTAATGAGCTAGTCAAGTAGAGGCATACTAGTGGCACTCTGTTTGTCTATGTATTCACACATGTATTATGTTTCCAATTAATACAATTCTAGCATGAATAATAAACATTTATCATGATATAAGGAAATAAATAATAACTTTATTATTGCCTCTAGGGCATATTTCCTTCAGTCTCCCACTTGCACTAGAGTCAATAATCTAGATCACATCACCATGTGATTAACATCAATAGTTCACATCATCATGTGATTAACACCCATAGTTCACATCGCTATGTGACCGACACCCAAAGGGTTTACTAGATTCAGTAATCTAGTTTACATCGCTATGTAATTAACACCCAAAGAGTACTAAGGTGTGATCATGTTTTGCTTGTGAGAGAAATTTAGTCAACGGGTCTGCCACATTCAGATCCGTTATGTATTTTGCAATTTTCTATGTCTACAATGCTCTGCACGGAGCTACTTTAGCTAATTGCTCCCACTTTCAATATGTATCTAGATTGAGACTTAGAGTCATCTAGATTAGTGTCAAAACTTGCATCGACGTAACCTTTTACGACGAACCTTTTTGTCACCTCCATAATCGAGAAACATATCCTTATTCCACTAAGGATAATTTTGACCGCCGTCCAGTGATCTACTCCTAGATCACTATTGTACTCCCGTGCCAATCTCAGGGTAGGGTATACAATAGGTCTGGTACACAGCATGGCATACTTTATAGAACCTATGGCCAAAGCATAGGGAATGACTTTCATTCTCTTTCTATCTTCTGCCGTGGTCGGGTTTTGAGTCTTACTCAATTTCACACTTTGTAACACAGGCAAGAACTCTTTCTTTGACTGTTCCATTTTGAACTACTTCAAAATCTTGTCAAGGTATGTACTCATTGAAAAAACTTATCAAGCGTCTCGATCTATCTCTATAGATCTTGATGCTCGATATGTAAGTAGCTTCCCCGAGGTCTTTCTTTGAAAAAATCCTTTCAAATACTCCTTTATGCTTCACAGAATAATTCTACATTATTTCCGATCAATAATATGTCATTTTCATATACTTATCAGAAATGCTGTAGTGCTCCCACTCACTTTCTTGTAAATACAGGCTTCACCGCAAGTCTGTATAAAACAATGTGCTTTGATCAACTTATCAAAGCGTATATTCCAACTCCGAGATGCTTGCACCAGTCCATAGATGGATCGCCGGAGCTTGCATATTTTGTTGGCACCTTTAGGATTGACAAAACCTTCTGGTTGCATCATATACAACTTTTCTTTAATAAATCCAATGCAGTTTTGTTTATCCATTTGCCAGATTTAAATAAATGCGGCAATTGCTAACATGATCGGACAGACTTAAGCATAGATACGAGTGAGAAACTCTCATCGTAGTCAACACCTTGAACTTTGTCGAAAACCTTTTGCGACAATTCTAGCTTTGTAGATAGTAACGCTACTATCAGCGTCCGTCTTCCTCTTGAAGATCCATTTATATTCTATGGCTTGCCGATCATCGGGCAAATCCATCAAAGTCCACACTTTGTTCTCATACATGGATCATATCTCAGATTTCATGGCCTCTAACCATTTCGCGGAATCTGGGCTCATCATCGCTTCCTCATAGTTCGCAAGTTCGTCATGGTCTAGTAACATGACTTCCAGAACAGGATTACCATACCACTCTGGTGCGGATCTCACTCTGATTTACCTACGAGATTCGGTAGTAACTTGATCTGAAGTTACATGATCATCATCATTAGCTTCCTCACTAATTGGTGTAGTAGTCACAAGAACAGATTTCTGTGATGAACTACTTTCCAATAAGGGAGAAGGTACAATTACCTTATCAAGTTTTCTACTTTCCTCCTACTCACTTCTTTCGAGAGAAACTCCTTCTCTAGAAAGGATCCATTCTTTAGCAACGATTTTTGCTTTTGGATCTGTGATAGAAGGTGTACCCAACAATTTCCTTTGGGTATTCTATGAAGACGCATTTCTCCGATTTGGGTTCGAGCTTATCAGGATGAAACTTTTTCACATAAGCATCGCAACTCCAAACTTTAAGAAACGACAGCTTTAGGTTTATTGCTAAACCATACGGTGTCGTCTCAACGGATTTAGATGGTGCCCTATTTAATGTGAATGCAGCTGTCTCTAATGCATAATACCAAAAACGATAGTGGTAGATCGGTAAGATACATCATAGATTGTACTATATCTAATAAAGTACGGTTATGATGTTCGGACGCACCATTATGCTGTGGTGTTCCAGGTGGCATGAGTTTGTGAAACTATTCCACATTGTTTTAATTGAAGGCCAAACTCGTAACTTCAAATATTTGTCTCCGCGATCAGATCGTAGAAACCTTATTTTCTTGTCATGATGATTTTCACTTCACTCTAAAATTCTTTGAACTTTTCAAACGTTTCAGACTTATGTTTCATCAAGTAGATATACCCATATCTGCTCAAATCATCTGTGAAGGTTAGAAAATAATGATACTTGTCGCGAGCCTTAATATTCATCGGACCATATACATCAGTATGTATGATTTCCAACAAATCTGTTGCTTGCTCCATTGTTCCGGAGAACGGCGTTTTAGTCATCTTGCCCAAGAGGCATGGTTCGCAAGCATCAAGTGATTCATAATCAAGTGATTCCAAAATCCCATCAGCATGGAGTTTCTTCATGCGCTTTACACCAATATGACCTAAACGGCAGTGCCACAAATAGGTTGCACTATCATTATTAACTTCGCATCTTTTGGTTTCAATATTATGAATATGTGTATCACTACGATCGAGATCCAATGAACTATTTTCATTGGTGTGTATGACCATAGAAGGTTTTATTCATGTAAACAGAACAACAATTGTTCTCTAACTTAAATGAATAACTGTATTGCAATTAACATGATCAAATTATATTCATGCTCAACGCAAACACCAAATAACACTTATTTAGGTTTAACACTAATCCCGAAAGTATAGGGAGTGTGTGTGATGATGATCATATCAATCTTGGAACCACTTCCAACACACATCGTCACCTTGCCCTTTAACTAGTCTTTGTTCATTCTGCAACTCCCGTTTCGAGTTACTAATCTTAGCAACTTGAACTAGTACCAAATACTGAGGGGTTGCTATGAACACTAGTAAAGTACACATCAATAACATGTATATCAAATATACTTATGTTCACTTTGCCATCCTTCTTATCCGCCAATCACTTGGGGTAATTCCGCTTCCAGTGACCAGTCCCTTTGCAGTAGAAGCACTTAGTCTCAGGCTTAGGACCAGACTTGGGCTTCTTCACTTGAGCAGCAACTTGCTTGCTGTTCTTCTTGAAGTTCCCTTCTATCCCTTTGCCCTTTTCTTGAAACTAGTGGTCTTATTAACCATCAACACTTGATGTTTTTCTTGATTTCTACCTTCGTCGATTTCAGCATCACGAAGAGCTTGGGAATTACTTTCGTCATCCCTTGCATATTATAGTTCATCACGAAGTTCTACTAACTTGGTGATGGTGACTAGAGAATTCTGTCAATCACTATCTTATCTGGAAGATTAACTCCCACTTGATTCAAGCGATTGTAGTACCCAGACAATCTGAGCACATGCTCACTAGTTGAGCGATTCTCCTCCATCTTTTAGCTATAGAACTTGTTGGAGACTTCATATCTCTCAACTCGGGTATTTGCTTGAAATATTAACTTCAACTCCTGGAACATCTCATATGGTCCATGACGTTCAAAACGTCCTTGAAGTCCCGATTCTAAGCCGTTAAGCATGGTGCACTAAACTATTAAGTAGTCATCGTATTGAGCTAGCAAAACGTTCATAACGTCTGCATCTGCTCCTGCAATAGGTCCGTCACCTAGCGGTGCATCAAGGACATAATTCATCTGTGCAGCAATGAGGATAAACCTCAGATCACGGATCCAATCCGCATCATTGCTACTAACATCTTTCAACACAATTTTCTCTAGGAACATATAAACATATGAAAGCAACAACGCGAGCTATTGATCTACAACATAGATATGCTAATACTACCAGGACTAAGTTCATGATAAATGAAAGTTCAATTAATCATATTACTTAAGAACTCCCACTTAGATAGACATCCCTCTAATCTTCTAAGTGATCACGTGATCCAAATCAACTAAACCATGTCCGATCATCACGTGAGATGGAGTAGTTTCAATGGTGAACATCACTATGTTGATCATATCTACTATATGATTCACGCTCGACCTTTCGGTCTCCGTGTTCCGAGGCCATATCTGTTATATGCTAGGCTCGTCAAGTTAAACCTGAGTATTCCGCGTGTGCAACTGTTTTGCACCCGTTGTATTTGAACGTAGAGCCTATCACACCCGATCATCACGTGGTGTCTCAGCACGAAGAACTTTCGCAACGGTGCATACTCAGGGAGAACACTTCTTGATAATTAGTGAGAGATCATCTTATAATGCTACCGTCAAACAAAGCAAGATAAGATGCATAAAAGGATAAACATCACATGCAATCAATATAAGTGATATGATATGGCCATCATCATCTCGTGCTTGTGATCTCCATCTCCGCAGCACCGTCATGATCACCATCGTCACCAGCGCGACACCTTGATCTCCATCGTAGCATCGTTGTCGTCTCGCCAATCTTATGCTTCCACGACTATCACTACCGCTTAGTAATAAAGTAAAACATTACATCGCGATTGCATTGCATACAATAAAGCGACAACCATATGGCTCCTGCTAGTTGCCGATAACTCGGTTACAAAACATGATCATCTCATACAATAAAATTTAGCATCATGTCTTGACCATATCACATCACAACATGCCCTGCAAAAACAAGTTAGACGTCCTCTACTTTGTTGTTGCAAGTTTTACGTGGCTGCTACGGGCTTAAGCAAGAACTCATCTTACCTACGCATCAAAACCACAACGATAGTTTGTCAAATAGACTCCGTTTTAACCTTCTCAAGGACCGGGCGTAGCCACACTCGGTTCAACTAAAGTTGGAGAGATAGTCTTCCGCAAGCCATCTATGTGCAAAGCACGTCGAGGGAACCGGTCTCGCGTAAGAGTACGCGTAAGGTTGGTCCGGATCGTCTCGTCCAACAATACCGCTGAACCAAAGTATGACATGCTGGTAGGCAGTATGACTTGTATCGTCCACAACTCACTTGTGTTCTACTCGTGCAAATAACATCATACCATAAAAACCTAGGCTCGGATGCCACTGTTGGGGAACGTAGTAATTTCAAAAAATTTCCTACGCACACGCAAGATCATGGTGATGCATAGCAACGAGAAGGGAGAGTGTTGTCTACGTACCCTCGTACACCGAAGCGGAAGCGTTGACACAACGTAGAGGAAGTAGTCGTACGTTCTCCTCGCGATCCAACCGATCACAGCACCGTTACTCCGGCACCTCCGAGTTCTTGGCACACGTTCAGCTCGATGACGATCCCCGGGCTCCGATCCAGCAAAGCGTCGGGGAAGAGTTCCGTCAGCACGACGGCGTGGTGACGATCTTGATGTGTTACCGGCGCAGGGCTTCGCCTAAGCACTGCAACGATATTACCGAGGTGGAATTTGGTGGAAGGGGGCACCGCACACGGCTAAGGAACGATCCGTAGATCAACTTGTGTGTGTTTGGGGTGCCCCCTGCCCCTGTATATAAAGGAGCCAAGGGGGAGGGGCTGGCCGGCCAAGCCTGGCGCGCCAGGAGAGTCCTACTCCCTCTGGGAGTAGGATTCCCCCCCCCCCCCCAATCCTAGTTGGACTAGGATTCTCCAAGGGGGAGAGAGAGAGAGGGGGGGCGCCCACCTCTCCTAGTCCTAATAGGACTAGGGGAAGGGGGGAGGCGCGCAGCCCATGAGGGCAGCCCTCTCAACTCTCCTCCAAGGCCCATGTTGGCCCATTATGCCCCCGGGGGGTTCCGGTAACCCTTCCGGTATTCCGGTAAAATCCTGATTTCACCTGGAATGCATCCGATGTCCAAACATAGGCTTCCAATATATCATTCTTTACGTCTCGACCATTTCGAGACTCCTCGTCATGTCCGTGATCACATCCGGGACTCCGAACTCCTTCGGTACATCAAAATGCATAAACTCATAATAACTGTCATCGTAACGTTAAGCGTGCGGACCCTACGGTTCGAGAACAATGTAGACATGACGGAGACACATCTCCGGTCAATAACCAATAGCGGGACCTGGATGCCCATATTGGCTCCTACATATTCTACGAAGATCTTTATCGGTCAGACCGCATAACAACATACGTTGTTCCCTTTGTCATCGGTATGTTACTTGCCCGAGATTCGATCGTCGGTATCCAATACCTAGTTCAATCTCGTTACTGGCAAGTCTCTTTACTCGTTCCGTAATACATCATCTCGCAACTAACTCATTGGTTGCAATGCTTGCAAGGCTTTATGTGATGTGCATTACCGAGAAGGCCCTGAGATACCTCTCCGACAATCGGAGTGACAAATCCTAATCTCGAAATATGCCAACCCAATATGTACCTTCGGAGACACCTGTAGAGCACCTTTATAATCACCCAGTTACGTTGTGACGTTTGGTAGCACACAAAGTGTTCCTACGGTAAACGGGAGTTTGCATAATCTCATAGTTAAAGGAACATGTATAAGTCATGGATAAAAGCAATAGCAACATACTAAACGATCGGGTGCTATGCTAATGGAATGGGTCATGTCAATCAGATCATTCAACTAATGATGTGATCTCGTTAATCAAATAACAACTCTTTGTTCATGGTTAGGAAACATAACCATCTTTGATTAATGAGCTAGTCAAGTAGAGGCATACTAGTGACACTCTGTTTGTCTATGTATTCACACATGTATTATGTTTCCAATTAGTACAATTCTAGCATGAATAATAAACATTTATCATGATATAAGGAAATAAATAATAACTTTATTATTGCCTCTAGGGCATATTTCCTTCAACAAGAAGCAGCACAACAGTTTGATGCCATGGTCAATGACATGGTGGACCGGGTTTTAACTTGTACCCTCTGTAATCTCAGGGGCCACCTAGCAGTCTCTTGTGGAATGCGAGCGGTCTGCTCGGCTTGCTCATGCACGAGTCACTTTAGCAGGGATTGTAATGATTTTGCGCGCACCAATGGATTGGCTTGGCGACCAATTTCTCTGCAACAAAGCATGAGTATATCAGAAAACCCTGCCGGTCAGGGGAACGGTGCCGGAGTTATTGGGATAGCTTGCCCAGTCCCATCATCGCCGCCCACATTGCACCAATCCCCCCTCCTCTTCCCAAAGAAAACCCCATCCCCTCCCAGAAGCAACCGGCTATGGCGAACTTTGAGCTTGATCCATAGTGTTTCGTTCCGGCAGGCCACCACATCATCGATGATGGAGAAAGGCGGCTTCCTAGCACCTTCATCACGCCTGCGACTCATCCTCCTCGCTGCCATGAGGATTACATGGTCGCCGAGGTCATGCCTGCTCCGGAGGGACCGCTTGGGCCGGTCATGGAAGAGATTGTGCAGTTTCTTCAGAACAGAGGTACTCTGGTTCGCTCCGCTCAGCCTTGGTTTCATGGAGTAGGGTTATTCCAAGTCAGGGATCCTTCTGTCAGATATACGTTGATTCAGCATGCCCCTTTTCCTCTGGGTAATGATCGTTTTGTTAGGTTTATGAAACATGATGAGGGAGAGAATTTTAAGGGGAGTCACGGGTTGCTCAAGGGTTGGCTCATGTTCATTGGTATTCCTCTCGATTATTGCAATACGGAATTCATATCATAGGCGGTGGGCACCTTTGGGAAATTTCATTCGTGGGATAGTGAGGATCCATATTTGGTTCAGACTCTTGTGGAGGCAAGTTTCCCTGACACACCATTGGTGCCACGTGATGTGGTCTTTGGAGATTATGCTGCATAGGGAGGAGCTCAGGTCTCGTGGACTGCTACTTGCTATGTGCTGGGCGCTGACTTTGCTGACCAGATGCCAAACGATGAAGATCCAATGCCGCTGGATGGAAATCCGCACCATTTGCCTAGAAATGTGCTACAAGATAATTTGATGTTTGTTCTTCCGCCATATCAGATGTTGGGGTGGAACGATGCACCTATAGCACCTCCATTGCCCCAGGAAAATAACATAGGTGATGCTGGATGGGGGAATGCAATCTGGGGGGACAATGTGGATGAGCATCAGCAGCCGCCACAACCTATTGTACCTGAGCAGGATCAGGTTTCTATTGTCATTGATCAGCCGAAGGCTCTGGTTCTGTGGAACAGCATGTGGAGATTCAGTTTGAGGAGCAACATCAATTGCAGCCGGACCAGCAGTTACAGGACAATGTGCAACAGGCTGTTGATGAAAATCCTTTGGCAATTGTTCCTTATCAACCTCCTGTCGTTCAGCAGCATCAGATATTCATTGGCATGGCAAGGATTGTGGCTGGGCCACCTCTTCCTCCAGAGATGATCTGGAAGAGATCTTTTGAAAATCTGTTACCTGAATTTGCTGTCAAGGAGGTGCCTAGACCTATCTTCTTCAAGCCACTTGGGACTGTGACATACTCCAAGCGCACATGGACCATTGCCTTTGATGATTCACAGAGGTTGTCTTCTTTGGTGCCAAGCTTGCCCAGCAGCCTACCTCTAAGGCAGCCTATTGTGGTTAAACGACCAGTTGCCAAAGCTCTTTTTGAAAGTTCTTCCGAGGAGGTTCTTAGTGCTAATGATAATGCAGTGTATGATTTTGATGGGACTAGAGAGATGCATCCTGACGATGTTGTGTCTAGCAGCCTGGGGGAGAACTCCTCTTCTTCTGTGGTTTTTTCTTCTGTGCAGGCCAATGATAAGAAACTGACAAGAAGAAGGAAGACTGTGGCTCCTTTAGTGGATACTTCTGTACGGAGATGTACAAGAAGCGTGACAAAGCTGGATGGGTTCAAATCTATGACTTTTGAGCAGCTTTCCCTCCAGCCCACCAAAAGGCGTCCTCGGTCCAAGACCATACAAGTGAAGGCCCAGCCCATCCCCGGCGACGCGAGTGATGATGGCAAGTCTGAAGATGCTCCACCACCCACGCCTCTCAATGTGCTACAAGCAATTGGAGTGGAGCTGGAGATCGACCCCAACCCGCTATCCAAGGAGAATCTTATGGCTAATCCCAAGGACTCCTCCTCCTCCAGTGGTGTTTAAATGTTGCAGTTTAAAACTTTAGCTAGGTGTAGCGAGCCTGTTAAATTTGTTGTTGTTTATGTCATTCTAAACTTTATGCTGTGCGGTCAGAACTGGATGCATTTTGTTTCTTATGGCATGGGGTGTATGGCATTGTGTGTCATGCAATTATTGATACTTCGTTTTTGGTTATCTCATGAATCAAAGATCTATGCATAATCGGAAGGTGTTCTGTTGGAATGTTCGTGGTCTTAATTCTGAAACACGACATCGCTCTATTAGAGAGAAAATGAAAGTCAGTGTGCGGTTGCTTGTTTGCAAGAAACTAAGTTGTCTGATTGTCCCCGTTCTTTAATTAAGAGCATTTGTCCTTTGGGTTTTGGTCAGTTCATTGAATCACACGCGAGAGGAGCCTCGGGTGGTATTCTGACAGTGTGGCGTTCAGACGTCTTTAAGGGTGCCTTAATTGAAGTAACGCCTTTTGGAATTATCATCAGTTTCACCTCCGTGCATAATAACGACCAGTGGTTTTTAGTCAATGTTTATGGGCCTTGTCAGGGTGTTTTGAGGGATGGGTTTGTTAACTGGTTGTATAACCTTCAGGTGGAAACGGAACAAAAATGGTTGTTATTGGGAGATTTTAATTTTATCAGGTCCATGGACAATCATAATCTTCCGGGAGGGGATGTTAATGATATTTTTATCTTTAATGAGATCATTGGCCATTTAGGACTGCTGGAACTGCCTTTAAAAGGTAGAAGGTTTACCTGGTCAAACATGCCGGATATTCCACTTCTTGAGCAATTGGACTGGTTTTTCACTTCTGCAACGCCCTTGCCCTGTTTCGAGTCCGCTCAACAGCTCAAGCGGCTGCGTCGAGAATGGCAGAGTAACCTTCCACGATCGACAACGCCCTCGATTCTGACTCGAGTCAAGCTCGACAGTTCGAGCGGCCGCGTTCGGAACGGAAAGGTGGCTCATCCGGCAGCACGCGTACCCGGCAGGCCATGGGGATCCGTCCCCAAAACGCCGCTAGGGGCTTTCGCGCCGGCGAGCCTACCCAATCGACGTAGGGCAGCCATACAAAGAGGAGTCGAACGGGGAAATAACATGCATGAAAATTAAGAATACTTCAGAGTTATATTACATCACATCATAGCTGCGGTTCTAACTAAAGATAAAATTTGTCTTGGTCGGGAACCCGCAGCGACGAAGAAGAACGGGACGCCTAGTCCCGGTGCTGGCCTTCCACCCTCTTGATTTCGTCGATGTAGTCGGTGATGGGCTTGATGCGCTCCTTGAGCACCGTGAGGTCAACACCATCCGGCAAGCTCGTCATCGCGGCCGCGAAGTCAAGGTCGGGATTCCAGTGCGCCACCTTGGTGAGGACCTTGGTCACGACCCTCCGGCAAAGTCACCGGGCCTCCTCGGCCAGTGTGGCTGTCCTGTTGGAGTGAAGATAGGCCAAGGCTCCGAGGACGCCCTCGAAGAACTGGGTCAGCTTGGCGTTGACAGTCCCGCTGCGCTCAGGGGCATACCTCACGTTTGGCATCCCCATGGTGGGCAATTGCGAGGTGACCCTGCCGGCGACGACCTCCAGATGGCTGATCCACCTGTTCTCGCCCGACATATATTCCTGGTGGGAGGCGGCCTCATTTGCCCGCAGCTGCTTCTCCTCCTCCAGGCTCCTGGTCAAGGTCTCCTCCCGAGCCCTGCTCTCCGACAACAGCTTCTCGAGATTCTCCAGCTTTAGCTTGAGGTCTCTGATGGAGTTCTACGCCTCAGAGAGCTCCCCAGTCCTGTTGATGACCGCTCCTTGCGCCTCTATCAAGGCGCGGTTGAGTGTGCTCTTCTCGCTGGACAGCTTGAGGGCCTGCTCCTTCAGCTCGTCCCGCTCTGCTTCCAGCTCCTTCACCTTGCCGGCGTGGGCCAGGGCTTGGGCATCGAGCGCCTCTCTGTGCCTCTGCTCCAGCTCGTGAGTCCGCCGCGCGACAAGGGCCTCGAGCTCCTCCTCCTTGTCGAGGAGCGTTGCGGCAAGCTTCGCCTCACGCGCGGAGAGGTCCTCCTCCTGGGAGTCCAAGGTGGCTTGATGCTGGTTCCGGACGGCTTCGGTCGCGGCAGCCAAGTTCGCCGCCTTCTCCTGGGCCTTCTCGATGTCGGCCATCTTCATGGTGAGTTCCACATCGCGTCGGGCCAATTTCTCCTGAAAGTCCCTCTGCTCCTCGCGAGTCTGGTGGAACCAGGCCTGCGTCTCGGCAACGCGCGCCTTGAAGTCCACCTCTGCGTTGTCCACCGTTGCCATCCTGGACTTGACCTTGTCCAGGCGGGCACGGTAGAGCACTTGGAGCTTCCGGAAATTGGCCCCCATGGCACAGAAAAGATGCTCTTCTGGAGAACCGTCGCCACCAACGCCCGGCGCGTCGACCACCTCGAGCCCGGTGGCGGCAAGCGCCTCCCCGTCGAAAACCTCCCCTTCGGCGGGCGCTCGGCTTGACGCCCCTGGGAGGTGGACGAAAAGATTATCGCCCACCTTCAGGTATCTGCCGGGGCCCAAGGTTGAGGAGGAGGGAGGCTAATCATCCATCACCTCTTCCTCGGTGGAGGCCTTGCCGGCCTCCCCGGCGGCGGAAGCCTCGCCGGTAGCCTTGGCGGCTCCCGCAGGGGCATCCTCGGCAGCACCCTTGGCGGCCTCATCAGCGGTGGCCTCGTCAGCATCCTTGGCGGCCTCCTCGGCGGCAATTCTGTCGGCCTCAGCCGCGGCCTCTTCGGCAATATCTCCGACAACAGTGTCCACGTCCTCCATGTCTGTTGAAGGAGGGCCTGGGCAGCAACGGGAGCAATGAAGCCAAGAAAAGAATAAGGGAAAAACAGAGACGAAGGACAGGCAACTCGCTAGTGCTAGGCTGTGAAGCAGGAGTCCCCTCTCCACCAGCATTTGGCGCCATGGCAGAGCCACCAGCGCCGAAGTTCCCCTCTTCCTCCATGGGTGTGGACTCTGTGCCTGATGCCCTTGCCGGGGACGCCCCCCGCGGCGGCGCAGTCGATGGGGGTGGTGTGTTAGGAGTAGCCCTCTGTGGCTCCTCCTGCTGCCGCTCCCCTCCTACAAACCCGGCAAGGTCAGCGTCGTAGCATCGAGCGCCTACCACATGTCGAGTAAGAGGAGGGTGACGAACTTACGCTGGGGGCTGCACCGGGGGCTGCTGTCCGGGCTGCTCAGCACCACCAGTCGTGTCTTTGAAGCCCCAGCCGGGGACTGGCTGCTCGCCGAGGTCCTCGCCCTCTTCACCCTCTGGGCCAACGTCTCTGTCTCCCTGCAAAAGCAAAAATGGATCAAGACAAGCGACCCAATTCGGGGAAATGGAAATGATAGTAAGGAACGGAGTACTTACTCGTCATCTGTCTCCTCCTCTTCCACCAGTTTCCTTTTCCTCTCCGGGCTGAGGGGCCCGAGATCGAAAGGGAGCTCCACATCATCATCCGAGTCGACGCCTGCCGGAGGAGGCGAAGAAGGCGGCGGGGTTTGTGTGCGCTCAGATGAGGAAGGGGTTGTCGCCTTCTTCTTCTCAGCGGCCTTCGTCAGCCTCTTCGCTGCCGAGGCCCTCGTGTGATGCCCGGACCCCTCCAGGGTCAATTGAGGCCGTGTAGCCCTGCCGGGCCGGACCGGCTCGCTGAAGCCAAACCGCCGCAGGACTCGCCCTCTTCCCCTGGCTGGCGTCGAGCCCGCCACCACGTCCTCCTCCGACGACGACTCATCGGCCGTGTCCTCGACAAGCGGAACTCCGGTGTCGGCGCTGCTGGCCTCCTCGGTGGCCACCGCCCACAAGGTGAACCGCTCCTCCTCCGCAGCCGTTGCGGCCTTGTCCTCCACGCCCCCGGCGCAGCCGGCCTCCATGGCGAGCTGTGCCTCCTTCGCCCTGGTGGCGATGTAGTCCAGCTCTGCCTGGGTGGTGTCCATGACAAGCCACCGCTCGGCGTCAGCATTGACGTACAGCTCAATCAAGGTGTCGAAGAATTGCTGCACATCTGCGTCCGTCGGCTCCCTCTAGCTCGAGACGGGGCCGTGCGCGTTGCAGTCCGGCATCATGGCGATGATCTCGGACCGGCGTGAATTATTGCACAACGGGACCACCCCCGCTGGCAACTTGAAGAGCGGCCCCTTGACGGCCTTGCCGACTTTTGCGGCAACCCTTGCGGCCTTGCCGGTCAACTCGACCTCGCCGTCGCGACCCACATCCAGCTGAAAGAGCCGCTGGCAGAAGTGGGCATGCGCCATCACCGTGAAGTTGTGGTCGAGGCCAGGGCGGAGCCGCATAATGTCAGCCTGATTCGTAAAAAGCCAGGCTGGCCTCCCCTTATTGTGCAACGGGGCGATCCGGCGGCGAATGAAGTCCGCCCCGATCATCTCAATGGTGAGCCCAGCCCGGGTCAGCCGAAGAATCCTGGTGGTGGCGACAGTAAGCCTCCCGTCGGCGGCGTCGACATCACCCCAATCGCTACCGTGGACCGGCGGCACTCGGCGGACCTTGCAAAATTCCGGCGGGTCTTCGTCCTCAATCCAGCACCACCGGTCACGCTGTTCCTCCCACCTCTCCTTCACGGCACCGTCCGGGTATGCCTCCTTGGATCTTGGGATCCAGGTGATGCAACCAGAGATGGCGCCTCCCGCCTGGATTCGAGGATAGAAATAATGGTGGAAGAGCGCCGTGTTGGGCTGCACCCCGGCGAAGCCCTCGCAGAGATGCGCAAAGAAAGACATGCACGCCACCACATTCGGAGTAAAATCCAAGAGGCAAAAACCGAAGGTGTGCATAATGTCGCAGAAGAAATCGGAGAAAGGGGGCATAACCCACAAGAAAAGTAATCAACGAAGAAGGGGTACCGATTTGGTGCAGGATCAACGCAAGCAGCAGGAATGACGCGCGTCGCCGGGTGTCCCGAATTCTCTCCCCCCGTCTTCACTCCCCATAGGGGCTTGAAGGAGGCCCAGAGCTCATGAACATCAACCGTCGAGGGGAAGAAGAAGGCGGACTTCGTCCGGTCCCCCAACAGCACGCTATCCGGTGGCTCCACGGTCCCGGAGCCCTTAGCCACCCCCTTGCCCTTGGCGGATTTGGGCGCCATGGCGGCCGAGAAGTCTAGAGGGTTGAGGAAGGGGGGTGGCAAAGCAGCAACGGCGGGCGATGACGAAAGCTTAGGAAGGAAGGAAGAGAGGGAACGGCGGCTCTGAGATTGGAAAAGGCACGAGGGAAGAGGAGAATGTGAGCAGCGCGCCCGCGGTTATTCCTTCTTATGGGGGGAAACGCGGGCCGCCTCCTTTCACATTAACTATGATGTGACGCATACCCACGGGAAGCAACCCCGCGCATGCCGCCCATGTCACGCACGCCTCCCCACACCGCGCCACGCGCGGGAAGCGTGGGAAGCGCAGCGCGCGAAGAAACTTACCGCGGTAAAAACCACCCCGCCTGCCCGCGCACCATTTTTGGGCCTAGCCCAACGACGCGATTGCGCTTACGTGTGGCCCAGGCCCGGGGGCTCTTGTCGATGTACAAAAAGAGGGGTATACTTTTTTGTACCCCTATAACTGTGCACGGGCAGTCTGAGCCACGGGCACCACCACACTGAGCAAGGCAAGGGAGGTGAGCCAAGGTAAGACCGAAGCTCGAGAGGAGCAGAACGGCGCCAAGACCAAGACCACCAAGAGCAAAGGGGACGAAGCGGACTCCCCCGGCAAGATCCTTGCCGAGAGGCGGTTTTAGCAAACCCGGCAAGACCCTTGCCGTGGCAGCTTGCCCCACACCTACGGAGCGAGTCACCCTTGAGTCCACTGCCCCCATGGGGCAAGGATTCGGGAGACATCCCCGTGGTGGCATGCAGATCTTTGTGAAGACATTCAAGATCAGATACAAACTTTAGAAGATGATGATCCTTGGCGGGATCCCAGCCAAGGAGGACCACAAGGCCCCCGGCAAGAGCCTTGCCGGGGATGACAGCAGGCGCCACGGCAAGACCCTTGCCGGGGCCCCGGCAAGGCCCTTGCCAAGAATACCCGTAGGGCCACCATCAGGCCCACGCCGATCAAACCTCCACCGCCACTCGCATGCAGCTGCCGACCCAACCAGCTGGGCAGGCACCTGCGTGGCGGCAAGCGGATCTTCGTGGAGACCCACCACTTCGCCACCTCAGCTGCCTGCCTGCCTACATGGCACCACGGGCACCGCTGGCCAGGGCGTCTGTCGACACAAGAGGGAGCGGTGACGGACAAGACAGGGCTCTCCCTCATCCCCGATAAAGCAAGGACACCTAAGCAAGATGCATTAAATGTGCCTTGTCATGTAATGTGAGGGATAACCTCGCATCACTGTACCCTTTACACCTCCTGTGTGCCACTGTGGCAACCCCTTTCCCTATAAAAGGAGGCCCAAGGCGACCAGGAAGAGGACTCGACTTTTTGGAGCTCCTCATGCCCCATTGCTAGTTCAAGAACATAGATAAACAATCCACCAAAGCAGGAGTAGGGTTTTACACATCCTCGCTGCCCGAACCTGGGTAAAGGAACCGTGTGCTATCTGTTTGATCCACTCTTCTCATGACCCCGCGCCCCGCAACCGTAGTAGGGATTCTTGTGATCCCATAGGTGTCGTTCCACACCGACAGCAGGCCTAAGAAGAAAGGGGGGCTTGGAATTCTGAATTTGGGACTACAGAATGATGCACTGCTACTTAAGTACCTGAATAAATTCTATAACAAAGCAGATGTGCCATGGGTTCGTTTGATGTGGGACTCATATTACTTTCAGAGAATTCCTCATGACACTATTCTTTGTGGCTCATTCTGGTGGAGGGACATTTGTAAATTAATGGACAAGTATCGGGCTGTTACTTCTGTCACTGTTGGCAAGGGGAATTCTGTTCTATTTTGGTCTGATCATTGGGAGATTGGCCAGTCTTGCATTCCTTTGCAAGAAAGGTTTCCAAGGCTTTTCTCTTTTTGCCTGAAGAAGAATCTTTCTGTCATGGAAGTGGTCCAGGAAGGAAATTTGTAGCACATGTTTTCTTTACCATTGTCTGAACTGGCTTTTAGGGAGTTCAATCAGCTATCAAGATTGTTATCTGTGACTTCCTTGGACAATGGTTGTAATGATATATGGGCTTTGAGGCACGGGAAGAAGGCAGAGTATTCGGCAAAAAAGTACTATGATTTTGTCCATTGGCGTGTTATTGCCAATCCTATTCTCAGCTAGGTTTGGAAAAGCTGATGCACCATGACAATTAAAATGTTTGCCTGGCTGGTTATTATGGACAGAGTTAACACCAAGGATATGACCCAACGACGCCATTGGAGAATTGATGATGGACCTAGTTGTGTCCTATGCCCGACTTGAGTAATTGAGGATAGAAACCATTTGTTCTTCCAATGCAACTTCAGTATGAGAGTCTGGAACTACCTGCAAGTTTCCTGGTTGGATAGCAATGATATGGTGCAAATTGCCATACATGCAAGGAAGGAGTTCAATAAGCCTTTTCTCTCAGAGGTGGTATTTCTTGCATGGTGGAATATTTGGAAAGTTAGGAATGACAGGGCTTTTAGGCATGTCAACCCAACTTTTAGGCAGTGGACAAATGGGTTTATTCATGATATTACCCTTCTTTCACACAGGATCAAGACCAGGCACAAGGAGGCTCTGCTCAAATGGATTGATTTCCTGCCTCCTTGAGGGCAATCTTTACTGTACCTTCTTTCTCTCCTAGTTGTACATTGTAGTGCTTTTTCCTTTATTCTTAGTTTTCTATGGCCTTTCTAGTATAGCTTTTCTTTTGCTTGGTTCCTCCTCTTGAGAAACTTTGTACTTGTTATCTATCTTCTTTCAATAAAATGTTGTGGGTGTAAGCCCTGCAATCTTCCAGGTAAAAAAATGCAAGCAGAAAAAAAGAGCACCCCACCCACCCACGTCAAACCTCCCCCTGGTTTGTGCTTTCTCCTTCACCCATGACCCCCACCCACCCACCACCGCGTGCCGCCCCCTGCAACCACCTTCTGCCGCGCGTTGGAGGCACACCGCCGCCGGCAACAGCGCCCCCCGCCCGCCCCCAATCCTCCCACTTCTCCTCGTACCCACCCACCATCGCACCACCACTCTCCCTTCCCCACCCCGACGCCCCACCTCCTTCCCCCATCACTTCACCACCTCCCTTCCTTCCCCATCCCTGCAACCCGCGTCGATCTCTTGCGAGCCCGCCCCACCCGCGACCTTCCTCCACGCGTCGGCGAGACACCCCTCCCCCTGCCATCTCCCAGCACAAGCCTGAGCCAGGCAGCAGCGCCCCCACGTGACACCCCACCACCGGAATCAGGGGCGGCGGCCACCGGAGTCTGAGTCGACCACCACGCCGGCGACCTGCTCCACACCCACGGATCAGGCAGCACCAGGCCGTTCACCACCGTGTTGGTCGTTCGGCGTCGTGGACCTGCAGCTCGTCGTCCTGATGCAGTTCGGTTCTTGTCGGCGGGCGGGTCCGGCCACCAGTCCGGTGGCTCCACCGGCAGTGCGGCTCGGCCTCGCATGCAGTTCACCCCCACTACTACCTGCTACCTTCCCTCCCCCCGATGACCTTCTTCTCTGTCGTGACGGCTAGATCCACTATCCACCGCCCCGGCAACCCCCTGTTGTGTCCATGGCGGCTAGATCCACACAGGCGCCCCGGCGACCTCCTGCCGCGTTGCGGCGGCCGGATCCACACACACCTCCGCTGCCATCGCGCTCCTCGCGGTTCGGATGGGGGTTCTGATGAGGACATAAATACCATTGTTACACCCACAACCCCTGCTGCTATACATACTGGACCAATTACTAGAGCTCGCGCATGCCAATTGAATTATCAGGTACTTTCGTTTCTTGGTAACGATTCCAATGTTCATGAGAATATGATGCTGCCTAAATTGGATACATTTGTTTTGCTTACAAATGAAGGGCCTACCTTGGACAAGAAAGATGAACCTTGGAGCAAGTTCAAGCATGGAGATGTTGGCATGCGCAAGGGGAACAAGAACGGATTTACAAGTGATGATTCCAGGACTTTGAAGCCACCATAATGAGTGCATGAAGCCTTGGACGAAATATACAAGATGTCACTTCATAATATTCGTCCATAGGCTATTCTAGGTGCTGCGTCACCTTATTATTGGGCCAGGCCCATGTAATTTCGAAATACTTAAGTATAGGCTGTTTTTAGAGTCCGTATGTGTGGGGAAACAAGAGTTAGGGTTGGTTTCGGACCCCTCCCTCAAGGGCCACGAAATTCCCTCCTCTTCCTCCATATATACAGCCCTTAGGGCGTCATTTAGACTTTGGGTTTTGTTTAGATTAAAAGTTCGCCATAGCTACAACTTCGCGTACTTCGTTAGTGTTCAACGACCAGACCAGGGCGTCACAGAACCCCACCTTGATCAATAAAGTTTTCCTCTTATATTTGCAATATCCAGATTGCAATCTTAGTTTCTTGCTTGTTCTTCGTTTGCCTGCAGGAAACAGACCTTCGTGGTCAGGTTGATCGTGCTCCGGCATGGTCAATAACCTCTCAAAGTTGGTTTAGCGATTGCTAAGGCGCGACGTCCTCGCACGTTCGTAGTCGGATCGTCAAAGTCGACTTCGTCCGAAACGATAACCACCATCTCATCGAAAGACGGGACACCTTTGCCTCTATCAAGTGGTATCAGATTTCCAGGTTGCTCGGTGAGATTTTACAGTTTTTCGTAGTTTAGATCGAGTCTGTTCTTCATACCTATAGTCCACGAAAAAGCCAAAAAAATAATTTAGGGTTAATTCATCTTATCCGAACCAATCTGAGCCTTGGCATAATCTTTTTTGTATTTGCTTTGTTGAATTTGCGGTTGCATCGTCGTGTCAAGTTGCTGGTCTTAGCGTCTAGTCCTTTAGAGTTTTGAGTTCTGTTCACAGGTTGTCACGTCGCCGCTGCCATATATCACCACCGCATCATCATCATCACCGTTGTCATATACCACCACCACATATTCACCGCCAATCCGAGTCCGTATACGCCACCACATATCTACCGCCATCACGCCAATCCGAGTACACCTGCAACATATATCCGCCATGAGTCCGAGTTCCACCAGATTCATCTCCGCCACCAGTCCGAGTTCCACCAGATTCATCTCCGCCACCAGTCCTATTCCGAGTCCAGTATTTTGTTACTCTGTTTTGGATTTCCAGATCACGCCATACTCCGAGTCATGACAGAAAAGGACTCCCCAACATCCGTGCTACCGCAGTAGAAAAACAGTTCCAAACTCAAAAAAAACTAAGTCTGGAAAATGCTGGCTAGGCAGTTTTTAGGACATTTGTAGACTTTTTCGAAGAAAAAAAAGTGCGGAGCAAAAAAAAAGTGAAAAAAAAGAAAAAAAATTCAGAGTGTGCTCCTCCCTTGTTTACGTGCAGCGCCGTGATTTTGTTAGTGTTCTAGGCTCGCGTCTCTAGTACGGTCTAGCCTAGGACCAGCACAGTACCGTCGTTGAGCGTTTATTCGACTTTGCATCTCTGAATTGATTATTGCTGACCCTTTTTGCTACCATATTATAAGCCTTCCTAGCTCCACATACATCTACGTCTTGCGTTTGACTCTCCCTGGTAATCGCTCTATCCAAGCTTTGAGAGTTTTGACTATGACGGTTGCCGATCACCGCCTGCTGCTGGGTAAGAACTGGTTAGAATTTGAGATTTTCTTGACGGATTTGTGACTGTCCACCACACCACCACCACCACTTCCTAGTAGTCTGTAGAATCATATTCTTGTGTGTTTCTATTGCTGTTGACCATGGCAGGATCACAAGCCGACGAGACTGACTGAGAGAACATGACAAACAAAGAGTTACATGATAAGTTTCAGCAAATGATGAGTGGACAGGTGGAAGATGTGCTAAATAGATTTGAAGAGGCCATGGAGAAGATAGATGGCATTGAGAAGGCATTCGAAACAAAGCTCGATAACAAGTTTAATGAATTGCTCGCGCGTCTTCCAGCACCACCACCGGCTGCACCTAACGCACCTCTACAACAACAACAACAACAACAACAACGACTACCTCCAAGTCACGAAACAGCCCTCCGCCGAGCGAGCCGTGTCCCTCTTCAGCCTGGCCAAGCTGCTGGTGCTGCTGTTGATACTTCTGTGGCTCCTGCTGCTGATGTGGAGGAGGATGATTATGTGGGAGATTACGAGGATGAGGTTGATCAACATCAGAACTACGTGCAACCACCAGCACCACAACCACCAGGTCATCCACATGCAAATAATGGCAATGTTAGGGCTCCCCCTCAGGTACGAGATCATGACCATCTCCCTAAACTAAAATTGAATATTCCACCATTTGAGGGTAGATATGTTCCTGATATATATCTTACTTGGGAGTTAGAAACTGAACAACGATTTACATGTTTACAATATCCTGAGGAGAGACGTGTTCCTGCTGCTGTTTGTGCTTTCACTAACTTTGCATGTGTTTGGTGGTCTGAACATTGTAGATTATATCCTGTTCCAGCTACTTGGGCTGCTTTGAAAACTGCTATGCGTACTCGTTGGGTTCCACCATATTATCAACGTGAATTACTTCAAAAATTGCAGCGCTTAAGACAAGGAAAAAATTCGGTAGAAGAATATTATCAGGAATTACAAACTGGCTTGATTAGATGTGGTATTGTTGAGGAGAATGAAGCTATGCTTGCACGTTTTCTGGGTGGATTAAATAGAGAGATTGAGACCATTCTAGACTATAAGGATTATAATAATATCACTCGTTTATTCCATCTTGCTTGTAAAGCTGAACGTGAAGTGCAGGATCGACAGGCATTGGCGCGAACTAACTTTTCTGTAGGTCGACCTTCATCATGGCCACCACGTGCATCATCTACTTCCACACGTTCTGCTACACCGGCACCTCCTCAGCTGCCACCTCCAACCGTGATACAATAAAGCAGGCACAATCACCACTATCTGCCAAGAGCACACCTTCTGGGCCTGCAAAGAGCTCTTCTTCATCCATAGCATCAACAGGGCAAACACATGATATTATTTGTCGATGTTGCAAGGGTGGAGGTCATTATGCGAAAGAATGCCCATCTAAGTGTGTGATGATTGCTACAACGGATGGTGGGTATGAGTCCGCTAGTGACTATGATGAGGAGACTTTGGCTCATGTTACACATGAAGAACACGGTGGAGATGATTCTGATCATGAGACGCAATACATGGCTGCTGAAGATGCTGACAGGTATGAATGTTTAGTTGCTCAACGTGTTTTGAGTGTGCAGGTCACGCAAGCTGAGCAAAATCAGAGGCATAATTTGTTCCATACAAAGGGAGTTGTGAAGGAACGTTATGTTCGTGTCATCATAGATGGAGGGAGCTGCAACAACTTGGCTAGCATGGAGATGGTGGAGAAGCTATCTCTCACCACAAGACCACATCCACATCCTTACTACATCCAATGGTTCAACAACAACGGCAAGGTTAAGGTAACACGTACTGTTCGGGTGCATTTTAGTATCTCTACATATGCTGATTATGTTGATTGTGATGTGGTACATATGCAAGCATGTTCCTTATTACTTGGTAGACCATGGCAATTTGATAAAAATTCTGTACACCATGGTAGAAACAATCAGTATACTCTTGTTCATAAGGATACGAATATTACTTTGCTTCCTATGACTCCTGATTCCATTTTGAAAGATGATATTCATAGAGCTAATAAAGCAAAACAGGAGAAAAATAAGAGTGAAAATCAGATTGTGGCAAAAGAATTTGAGCAACAAATGAAGCCTAATAATAAACGATCTAGTGTTGCTTCTGAAATTAAATTGAAAAGTGCATGTTTACTTGCCACCAAATCTGATATTGATGAACTAGATTTTAGCAAATCTGTTTGCTATGCTTTTGTGTGCAAAGAGGCATTATTTTCATTCGAGGATGTGCCTTCCTCTTTGCCCCCTGCTGTCACTAACATTTTGTAGGAGTTCGCTGACGTCTTCCCACAAGACATGCCACCGGGATTACCACCTATTCAAGGGATTGAGCATCAAATTGACTTAATTCCCGATGCCTCGCTACCCAACCGTGCACCATACCGTACCAATCCAGAGGAGAAGAAGGAGATTATGCGTCAAGTACAGGAGCTGCTCGACAAAGGTTATATACGTGAATATCTTAGTCCTTGTGCTGTTCCTATTATACTAGTGTCTAAAAAGGATGGTACGTCGCGTATGTGTGTTGATTGTAGAGGCATTAGTAATATTACTATTTGTTATCGTCATCCTATTCCTAGGCTAGATGATATGCTTGATGAATTGAGTGGCTCTACAATATTCTCCAAAGTTGATTTGCGTAGTGGATACCATCAAATTCGTATGAAATTGGGAGATGAATGGAAAACAACATTTAAAACTAAGTTTGGATTATACGAGTGGTTAGTCATGCCTTTTGGGTTAACTAATGCCCCTAGTACTTTCATGAGACTAATGAACGAAGTTTTATGTGCTTTCATTGGACGTTTTGTGGTAGTCTATTTTGATGATATACTGATTTATAGCAAATATTTGGAAGAACATTTGGAACATTTACGTGCTGTTGCAGACTAAGGCATAGCCTAGTGGTGGGAAGGGTGAAAATGCAACTATCCTTGGGTGGTTTTTGTAATTCCTAACAACATATAGCTCATTGAGCTAACATTATTCCAAGATGAATATTTCATGAAAAGCTCAATAGATGGCATGGCATGGATGAGGAAAGTGGATCCCTCAAAATTATAAGGACAAAGGATTGGCTCAAACTTCAAGGACAAGACTCTACATTTTATGTTTTAGTGATCTAAGATCACATTGAGTCCATAGGAAAAGCCAAAACTATTAAGGAGGGATTAGGTCTTGCTTGATGAGCCTTTTGCTTCATGTGCTTAGTGATATGCTCCAAAATCCTCAACTACCTTTCCATATCCACATATGATCCAAACCAAAAGTCAAACTCGGCCCCACCGATTCTTTCTATCCGGAGCCACAGAGTTTCATCTGTCATAGCCACTGCCACAAACCCTAGCAAATCGGTTTCACCGATAGGGATCTCGGTCTCACCAAGATGGGAATGCAATTTCTCTGTTTCCCTTCGTAACGTTTCAGTCCAACCGAAGTGAGCGATTGGTCCCACCGAGATTGCAATGTAAATTCACTGTTTCCCTTTCGTAACATTTTGGTCTCACCGAAAAGAGCGAATCGGTCCCACCGAGTTTACCTGACCAACTCTTGGTTAGCTTATTACCAAAATCGGTCTCACCGAGTTTGTGTAATCGGTCACACTGAGATTACGTGATGCCCAAACCCTAACCATATCGGTCCTACTGAGTTGCATCTCAATCCCACCGAAAATCCTAATGGTCACTAGGTTTGCTGAATCGGTCTGACCGAGTTTAACGATTCGGTCCCACCGAGTTTGGCAGATTGTGTGTAACGGTTAGATTTTGTGTGGAGGCTATATATACCCCTCTACCCACTCTTCATTCATGGAGAGAGCCATCAGAATAGATCTTCACTTCCAATACACATTTTCTGAGAGAGAACCACCTACCCTTGTGTTGAGCTCAAGATATTCCATTCCTACCATATGAATCTTGATCCCTAGCCTTCCCCAAGTTGCTTTCCACTCAAATCTTATTTCCACCAAATCCAAATCCCGTGAGAGAGAGTTGAGTGTTGGGGAGACTATCATTTGAAGCACAAGAGCAAGGAGTTCATCATCAACACACCATTTGTTACTTCTTGGAGAGTGGTGTCTCCTAGATTGGCTAGGTGTTACTTGGGAGCCTCCGACAAGATTGTGGAGTTGAACCAAGGAGTTTGTAAGGGCAAGGAGATCGCCTACTTCATGAAGATCTACCGCTAGTGAGGCAAGTCCTTCATGGGCGACGGCCGTGATGGAATAGACAAGGTTGCTTCTTCGTGGACCCTTCGTGGGTGGAGCCCTCCGTGGACTCGCGCAACCGTTACCCTCCGTAGGTTGAAGTCTCCATCAAACATGGATGTACGATAGCACCACCTACCGGAACCACGCCAAAAACATCTGTGTCTCCAATTGCGTTTGAATCCTCCAAACCCTTCCCTTTACATTCTTGCAAGTTGCATGCTTTACTTTCCGCTGCTCATATACTCTTTGCATGCTTGCTTGAATTGTGTGGAGATTGCTTGACTTGTGCCAAGATAGCTAAAATCTGCCAAGAACTAAAATTGGGAAAAGGATAGATTTTTATTTGGCCAAGTAGTCTAATCACCCCCCCTCTAGACATACTTCCGATCCTACAAGTGGTATCAGAGCTTTAGTCTCCATTTGCTTTGATTTCCATAGCTTTTGGTGGTCATAGCCTTGGTTTCACAACCTAGGAGAGTATGGCGTCTAGCGAGGGAAATTATCACCGTAGAGGTCCTTACTTTGATGGTACTAATTTTGCTAGTTGGAAGCATAAAATGAAAATGCATATTCTTGGACATAACCCCGCCGTTTGGGCTATAGTGTGTGTTGGCTTGCAAGGTGACTTCTTCGATGGGAAAGAACCAAACCGTGAAGCTACCGCGGAAGAGTTAAAGATGCTGCAATACAACGCTCAAGCTTGTGATATTCTCTTCAACGGATTGTGCCCCGAAGAATTCAACAAAATCAGCCGTCTTGAGAATGCAAAGGAAATTTGGGATACTTTGATTGATATGCACGAAGGTACCGACTCCGTCAAGGAATCCAAATTGGATGTGCTTCAAAGTCAACTTGACAAGTTCAAAATGAAGGATGGTGAAGGTGTCGCTGAAATGTACTCTAGGCTTGCTCTTATCACAAATGAGATTGTCGGCTTAGGGAGTGAAGAGATGACCGATAGATTCATCATCAAGAAAATCCTAAGAGCCTTGGATGGAAAATATGATACCGTGTGCACATTGATCCAAATGATGCCCAATTACAAAGATCTCAAGCCAACGGAAGTCATTGGAAGAATTGTTTCTCATGAGATGTCACTCAAGGATAAAGAGGAACTTCACAACAAATCAAGTGGAGCTTACAAAGCCTCATGTGAAGCCCCCACATCATCAAGTGAGAAACAAACCTTCAAATGAAGAATTGAACTTAATGGTGAAGAACTTCAACAAGTTCTACAAGAGTAGAAGCAAAGATAGAAGCTCCAAGTCAAGGTCCTACAGTGACAAAAGATCTTCTAGTCGAGAGCGAAACTGCTACAATTGTGGAAGACCCGGACACTATGCCAATGAGTGTACGGCTCCCTACAAAAGAAGAGAAGATTCTCCCAAGAGAAGGAGTAGAAGAGAAGAATCGCCATCTAGAGAAAGAAGGAGTAGAGATGATCGTTATGAACAAAGATACTCACGGAGAAGCAAGGATTCGTAAAAGAAAGGACAAGTTATCAAAGAGCTACACAAAACTAAGACATCAAGCTCATGTTGGTGAATGGGTATCCGGCTCCGACTCCGACAACCACTCCGAGAGAAGTTATCACTCTAATTCCGAATATACTCAAGATGAAGGTGTTGCCGGTCTAGCACTTGTATCAACCAACTCCTACGACATATTTGACTCACCAAATGAAGGAGTTGGAACATGCTTCATGGCTAAAGGCCCAAAGGTATCACACCCCGAGTATGTTGATTTCAATAGTGATGAAGATGACTTGTTAGGTGATGATGATTTACTTGTTGACAACTCTAGTGATGAATACTATGATGAAACGTCAATTAATCATGCTAATCAAGATAAAATGAATGAAAATGATAAGGAGAAGATTGAGTCTCTAACTAAAGAACTAAACACTCTTAAGTTAGCTCATGAAACTATCTTAGAAGATCATCGAGAACTTTTAAGAACACATGAGAAATTACGCTTTGAAAAGCTCAACCTTGAGCAAGAGCATGAGTTTCTTAAAAGCAATCAATGATGATCTTCGTAAGAAAAGTTCTTCTTACATTGCCAAGCGTTTACTCTTATCCACTTACATGCCTCAAGTCAAGTCTAGTAACAAGAACAAGAAAGATTCTTCCTCTAGTAGTAACAATGATCATGTTAAATCCAATATTGTTGCCTCTAGTAGTTCTCTTGATTCCACTAATGATTCTCTTACCCAAGTTACACTTGAGAAAGAAAATAGTCTATTGAAGGGAATTATAGAGAAAGGAGTTTACAAGAGCCTTGCCGGGAGTAAGCAATTCGAGGAAATTGTACGCAAGCAAGGAAGGCACCGGAAGAATCAAGGTGTTGGTTTTGAATGAAAGTTCAATGCCAATGGAGTTGAATGGGAAGAAGATCAATACCCCAAGACAAAGTTTGTTCCTCAACAAGAGAAGTATGATCCTACTTCTTTCAAAGGGACACAAGCTCAAGATGATCTTCCACCACAAGACTACAAGCAAAAAGGCAAGGACAAGCTTCAAGAGGAAATTGATGCATTTGAAGAAGCTCCTAAGACCTTAGTCAAGTGGATTCCCAAGACTACTTCAAGTTCCACTTCATCAAGTACGACTACAACTCCAAGGATTCCCATCAAGATGGTCTGGATCCAAAAGAAGAAGAACTAGAGAGTTCTTGAGGGTGACTCCGCCAACATACTTCACTCTTATCATTTTGGCAAGAAAAAAGTGCAATCAACTTCCATATCTTGCACTAGTTCAAGGAGTCACAAATCCTCTTGTTGGTAAGTCAAGGGACAAGGTAACCTAAAAGCCTTCATAGACATCATCTTATGTGTGCATCACTCTATGTCTATGGATATCCTTGTTTGTTCCTTGCGGGACTAACCCATGTAAGTATTGAAAGTGCAATTCACTCCAATGGATAGCTCCAATTGATCTACATCAACATTGAGCATCCACATCTTCAACATCTACATGAAGTCATCATCGACAAAACCCAAGGTTAGTTCATCCCTCTTAGGGGGGATATCACATCTAGGGGGAGCTTTACTCTAAGAATTGAGCTAAAGCAACTCTAATGATGTGAACACAACAATGCTTTCTGTAAAAGTGGTAACCCCACTTGTGCTTAAATGATGAGTATGACCTATGATCAAATGTTATCATTTGACTCCTAAGTCAATATACTCATATATAGATGACCTAGTCATCGCCAATTGCTTGATAGATGCTAGAATTGGTTGTGCATGCTTTGCCACATATTTCAATTGCCATTTTATTGTGTGAGCATGTTGAGTGCATATTTTACTCATTCGAGGACATCCACTTGTTGTTTTGATTGATTGGTTTTCTTTTCTTGCCAAGTGGATGGACAAGAATGCCTAAGAACCTTCTCTAGCTATCTATGCTTTTCTCATCTCAAACTCTATTCATGCTACATCACAAAATTTGATCAAGTTAGATTCAAACAACTCTGTGTGAGGAGCACTCGGAGTCCCCGATTTGTCATAGACTTAAACTTCCAAAACTTCTTTGTGCTTTTTGGTCTGACCGATTTCCCCATTTCGGTCATACCGAGATCACTAAGTCGATCTAGGTTTTCACCTCGGTGCAACCGATTTAAACTGTTCGGTCACACCGAGTTGCCATAACTGTCACAGTTATGCATCTCGGTGCCACCGAGTTGTTCCACTCGGTCACACCAACAGGGTCGGGCTATATATACTCACGGGCAAAATTTTGGAAATTTCTCCGAAACCCCTTCGCCCACGCATAGCTCGCTCTGCCTCCTGGCTCTCCGGATCGTCCTCCTCATCGCCAGCCGCCTCCTGTCGCTGGTCTCCGCCGCCGTCAACGGAATTCGTCTCCACCGTTGCCGCCATAGCGAGTCCGCCGCTGAACTAGGGTATGGACTCGATCACAGTGCTATTCCCCGTCAAATTCCTAGCACATTGTGTTCTTCATGATTCTTGCTACGTTTGAAACAATCCTATCCAGTCAAAACAATCCATAGAATAGTTGAGATTCGAAAATTTAGGTTTAGATTTCCGCCGAAACCATCTCGGACCCACCGGGTTGCGGAACTCGGTTCCACCGATTCGGCCACGGCCATTGCACATGTGGTTCTCGGTCTGACCGAGAATTACAAATCGGTGAGACCGAGTTCAGGACTTTGTGAAACCCTAGCAGTCTCGGTGCCACCGTACTATGACTTGGTCTGACCGAGTTCACTAGTTTTGGTCCCAAAATCTGCTTCGGTATCACCGAGTTTGCAAATCGGTTGATCCGAAATGCTTTCTTTGGAAAACTAAAACTAAGTTTTTGACTCATTCTTTTGCAAAAATCTCTGCATTTTGTGATGCTCATCCACTCTATCTCATCTATAAACTATTCACAGGGTCAGCAGTCAGAGTTTGCAACATGTCTAATCAGAGTGACAGCCAGAATAGATCTGAGGAGCAGGTACATATGAGTGAGGGCACTAGTCCCTCTAGAAGTTCTGATGAGGGTAACAGGAGCACCCCAAGCAATTTGCCTAAAGCTGCCACTAGAGCAAACAAGAAGAGAACTTCTGAGTCAGAGGATGAAGATTATGTGGCAGAAGAGGAAGCCACATCCAAGAAGAAGGTGCTCAAGAAAGAGTATGGCTCAGCTGCAGCCATCAAGCCTGGAATGCTGAAAAAGGCACCTGCAAGAAGAGTTCCCACTTCTAAGCCTAGGAAGGCTGTAACTGAAGAAACCATGAAACTTGTCATGGAATCTGAAGAGGAAGCAAGTGGCCAGGATAATAAAAAGAAGAGAGTCAGAACTACCACTGCCAGAGTTATTGGCAAACCCTCCATGAGGAGAGACTCAGATGAAGAAGAGGAAGAAGAGGTTGCTGCACCAGCACCCAAGGCACAGAAGCTTATGGCTGATGCCATAAGGTCAGGGGCTACTGCATCCAAGCCCAAGGAAACACCCAAAGCTGCACCTAAGCCCAAGAGTGCACCTAAGAGGAACACCAGGAACATATCTGCTGCTGAAAAGAACAAGGCCCCAGTGCCTGACATTGCTGAAGAAGAAGAAGGACAAGTGCTCAGGAAGCTCAAGCCCAAGATCCCAGACCACAATGACGCTCATCATGTGGCTGAGGACATGAAAATTAGAAGAGATTCAGGGCTGAGGAAGTGGAGAGGAGAAGATCCATATGCTTCAAGGAGAAGAACTGCTGTGGACTACAGGTTTCACACCAAGGAACAGCAGGACTTCTATGAGACAGTGCTGCTAGATAAGAAGCCCATAGTATGTGACATGAGATGGGTTGATTGGGATTACATCAAGGAACACGAAGAACACTATCCTAGAGTATATGACAGCTTCAGTGCTTGTGGAGTTGCAGACTTTGTTGGGCAGAAGCTCACAAAGTGGAATGGGGAGCTCATCATGCAATTCTACTCCACAACACACTTCTATCCAGATGGCAGGATAGTGTGGATGTCAGAGGGAACCAGATATCAGTCTACAGTTGCTGAATGGGCACAGCTGATCAATGCCCCAGAAGAGAAGGAAGATGACTTGGACATATATGCCAAGAAGAAGATGGATCACAATTCCATGTCCAACATGTACAAGGAGATCCCAAGCAAAGCACTTGACACTTTCAAGTTTGGCTCAGTGCATTTCCTTCTGTCAGGGCTGCCCACTATCAACTGGATTCTGAGGCACACTCTGTTGCCCAAGTCAGGTGATCACAAGATGATCCGAGGCCATGCAATAAACTTGTTTCACATATTTGATGTGCCACAGAAATTCAAGGTGATGAGCCTCATGGTAGAGACCATTAAGAGGACAGCAGCTGATCAGAAGAGGAGCTGTGGATATGCCCCACAAATTCAAGAGCTGATTAACTCAAAGATGGGCACAGGCATATACCTGCTGGACAAGGAACACCTGCCCATCCATCCAGACTTTGAAGACAATCAGGTTGTCATGAATGAGAATGAACCATCATCTGCACATGCTCAAGCAAAGAAGGAGAAGGCAAAGATGGAGAAAGCTGCCAGGATGCCAACTCAAGAGGAGGCATCTGAGTACTTCTTGAAGAACAAGCAGGAGTAGCTCAGCTACCTGATAGCATCCACTCTGAGAATTGAGAAAGGACTGGCCACCCTGACTCAAAACCAAGAGATCTTGGAAAGAATCATGGAACAAAAGTTCTATGACCTGGATGTGAAGGTAACAGAAATTCAGTCTGCAGTGGAACAACTACAAGATGATATGCAGGAGAGGAAGGGCAAGACCACAACTGATGCATTTGCCAGAGTGCCCAGAGCTCAGAGATCGTCTGCAGTGCCAGTTGCTGACACCAAAGCCACCACTTCTGCGCCAGCTACAGCTTCAGTTCCACCAGCTCCAGCTCCTACCCCAGCAGCTCCATCTACTTCCACTGAAGCCTTCGTCCTTGGCGTTATCAGGACTCCACCAACTGAAGACCAAGCCTGAAAGTCGTTTAGTACTATGCATTTTCTATGAACTTTTTGGTAACTTGTTGCCAAAGGGGGAGAAAAATGTATAGATCATAGGCTTAGAGAGAGAGAGAGTTTGCATTTTGTTCTCTCTTGTCTTCTTGGTTGAACTTTATTTGCCTTTGAGTGCTTGAGATACTATGCCTTAATATGTGAGACATTGATGATCATGTGCTTGATCATAAGCTACACCTAATGCTTGTTGGATGTTATTATCAATTTATCCCTTGGTGATGAGTGCATGTATTTAATTCTTATCATTTTGAGCGCTCCACCAAGATGTATGTGACATGGAAGAGTAACCCATGATTCTAACTCTTTGTGCATTTGCAGTCCAAAGCAAATCTTAAGACATGCACAAATTTAGGGGGAGCTCTTACTTATCACATACTTCCCAAAGCGACGATATATTTCATTCTTATTATCCTTTGTCGAAGCTTTGATCTATATGTTGTCATCAATTACCAAAAGGGGGAGATTGAAAGTGCAACTATCCCTGGGTGGTTTTGGTAATTCCTAACAACATATAGCTCATTGAGCTAACATTATTCCAAGATGAATATTTCAGGAAAAGCTCAATGGATGGCATGGCATGGATGAGGAAAGTGGATCCCTCAAAATTATAAGGACAAAGGATTGGCTCAAACTTCAAGGAAAAGACTCTACATTTTATGTTTTAGTGATCTAAGATCACATTGAGTCCATAGGAAAAGCCAATACTATTAAGGAGGGATGAGGTGTTGCTTAATGAGCCTTTTGCTTCATGTGCTTAGTGATATGCTCCAAAATCCTCAACTACCTTTCCATATCCACATATGATCCAAACCAAAAGTCAAACTCGGCCCCACCGATTCTTTCTATCCGGAGCCACCAAGTTTCATTTGTCATAGCCACTACCACAAACCCTAGCAAATCGGTTTCACCGATAGGGATCTCGGTCTCACCGAGATGGGATTGCAATTTCTCTGTTTCCCTTCGTAATGTTTCGGTCCAACCGAAGTGAACGATCGGTCCCACCGAGATTGCAATGTAAATTCACCGTTTCCCTTTCATAACATTTCGGTCTCACTGAAAAGAGCGAACCGGTCCCACGGAGTTTACCTGACCAACCCTTGGTTAGCTTATTGCCAAAATCGGTCTCACCGAGTTTGTGTAATCGGTCACACCGAGATTACGTGATACCCAAACCCTAACCATATCGGTCCTACCGAGTTGCATCTCAGTTCCACCGAAAATCCTAACGGTCACTAGGTTTGCTGAATTGGTCCGACCGAGTTTAACGATCCGGTCCCACCGAGTTTGGCAGATTGTGTGTAATGGTTAGATTTTGTGTGGAGGCAATATATACCCCTCCACCCACTCTTCATTCATGGAGAGAGCCATCAAAACAGATCTTCACTTCCAATACACATTTTCTGAGAGAGAACCACCTACCCTTGTGTTGAGCTCAAGATATTCCATTCCTACCATATGAATCTTGATCTCTAGCCTTCCCCAAGTTGCTTTCCACTCAAATCTTCTTTCCACCAAATCCAAATCCTGTGAGAGAGAGTTGAGTGTTGGGGAGACTATCATTTGAAGCACAAGAGCAAGGAGTTCATCATCAACACACCATTTGTTACTTCTTGGAGAGTGGTGTCTCCTAGATTGGCTAGGTGTTACTTGGGAGCCTCCGACAAGATTGTGGAGTTGAACCAAGGAGTTTGTAAGGGCAAGGAGATCGCCTACTTCGTGAAGATCTACCGCTAGTGAGGCAAGTCCTTCGTGGGCGACGGCCGTGATGGAATAGACAAGGTTGCTTCTTTGTGGACCCTTTGTGGGTGGATCCCTCCGTGGACTCGCGCAACCGTTACCCTTCGTGGGTTGAAGTCTCCATCAACGTGGATGTACGATAGCACCACCTATCGGAACCACGCCAAAAACATCTGTGTCTCCAATTGCGTTTGAATCCTCTAAACCCTTCCCTTTACATTCTTGCAAGTTGCATGCTTTACTTTCCGCTGCTCATATACTCTTTGCATGCTTTCTTGAATTGTGTGGAGATTGCTTGACTTGTGCCAAGATAGCTAAAATCTGCCAAGAACTAAAATTGGGAAAAGGATAGATTTTTATTTGGTCAAGTAGTCTAATCACCCCCCCTTCTAGACGTACTTCTGATCCTACAAAGGGGCTGATGCCTTCCCGCCCACCCAGGTTCAAGGCATGGTACTTGCAATTTGGGTTTGTTGCACCAATTATACTGTAGGGGGCTCCCTTACAGTCTTTCTGTCAAAAAAAACATTTATGTGCTGTTTTTAATGCTCTACATGATGCACGTTTGTTTGGTAACCTTGGGAAGTGCACCTTTTGCACCGACCGAGTATCTTTTCTTGGCTATGTTGTTACTCCATAGGGAATTGAAGTTGATAAAGCCAAGATTGAAGCTATTGAGAGTTGGCCGCAGCCCAAAACGATCACACAAGTGAGGAGTTTTCTTGGACTCGCTGGTTTCTATAGGCGTTTTGTGAGAGATTTTAGCACCATTGTTGCACCTCTCAATGAGCTTACAAAGAAGGATGTGCCTTTTATTTGGGGTACCGCATAGGAAGAAGCCTTCACGGTATTGAAAGATAAGTTGACACATGCTCCTTTACTCCAACTTCCTGATTTTAATAAGACTTTTGAGCTTGAATGTGATGCTAGTGGAATTGGATTAGGAGGTGTTTTATTACAAGATGGCAAACCTGTTGCATACTTTTCTGAAAAAATGAGTGGGCCTAGTCTGAACTATTCTACCTATGATAAAGAATTATATGCTCTTGTTCGGACTTTAGATACATGGCAACATTACTTATGGCCCAAAGAATTTGTTATACATTCTGATCATGAATCTTTGAAACATATTAAAAGTCAAGCTAAACTGAATCGTAGACATGCTAAATGGGTTGAATTCATTGAGACTTTCCCTTATGTCATTAAACACAAGAAGGGTAAAGAAAATGTTATTACTGATGCTTTGTCTCGTCGCTATACTATGCTTTCACAACTTGACTTCAAAATATTTGGTTTGGAGACAATCAAAGATCAATATGTGCATGATGCTGATTTTAAAGATGTAATGCAGAATTGTAAAGAAGGAAGAACATGGAACAAGTTCGTTATTAATGATGGCTTTGTGTTCCGTGCTAACAAGCTATGCATTCCTGCTAGCTCTGTTCGTCTTTTGTTGTTGCAGGGGGCGCATGGAGGAGGATTAATGGGACACTTTGGAGTGAAGAAGACGGAGGACGTACTTCCTACACATTTCTTTTGGCCAAAGATGAGACGGGATGTTGAGCGTTTTTTTGCTCGCTGCACTACATGTCAAAAAGCTAAGTCACGACTCAATCCTCATGGTTTATATATGCCTTTGCCTGTACCTAGTGTTCCTTGGGAAGATATATCTATGGACTTTGTTTTAGGTTTACCTCGAAAAAAGAAGGGGAGGGATAGCATATTTGTTGTCATGGATAGATTCTCGAAAATGGCACACTTTATACCATGTCATAAAAGCGATGATGCTGTTAATGTTGTTGATTTGTTCTTTCGGGAAATTATTCGCTTGCATGGTGTGCCAAATACTATTGTTTCAGATCATGATACTAAATTCCTTAGCCACTTTTGGAGATGTTTATGGGCTAAGTTGGGGACTAAACTGCTTTCTAGTACTACTTGTCACCCCCAAACTGATGGACAAACTGAAGTAGTCAATAGAACATTGTCTACTATGCTTAGAGTTGTTTTGAAGAATAATAAGAAAATGTGGGAAGAATGCTTGCCTCATATTGAATTTGCTTATAATCGTTCATTGCATTCTACTACTAAGATGTGCCCTTTTGAAATTGTGTATGGTTTCCTACCTCGTGCATCCATTGATTTGTTGCCTCTTCCATCTTCGGAGAAGGTTAATTTTGATGCTAAACAACATGCTGAATTGGTCTTAGAAATGCATGAGTTAACTAAGGAAAACATTGAGCGTATGAATGCTAAATATAAACTTGCTGGAGATAAGGGTAGAAAACATGTTGTCTTTGCACCTGGAGATCTTGTTTGGTTACATTTGCGTAAGGATAGGTTTCCTAATTTGCGCAAATCAAAGCTAATGCCACGTGCTGATGGTCCTTTTAAGGTGTTAGAGAAAATAAATGATAATGCACATAAACTTGAGTTGCCTGCAGATTTTGGGGTTAGTCCCACTTTTAACATTGCAGATTTGAAGCCTTATTTGGGTGAGGAAGATGATCTTCCGTCGAGGACGACTTCATTTCAAGAAGGGGACGATGATGAGGACATCAATACCATTGTTACACCCACAACCCCTGCTGCTATACATACTGGACCAATTACTAGAGCTCGCGCACGCCAATTGAATTATCAGGTACTTTCGTTTCTTGCTAATGATTCCAATGTTCATGAGAATATGATGCTGCCTAAATTGGATACATTTGTTTTGCTTACAAATGAAGGGCCTACCATGGACAAGAAAGATGAACCTTGGAGCAAGTTCAAGCATGGAGATGTTGGCATGCGCAAGGGGAACAAGAACGGAGTTACAAGTGATGATTCCAGGACTTTGAAGCCACCATAATGAGTGCATGAAGCCTTGGACGAAATATACAAGATGCCACTTCATAATATCCGTCCATAGGCTACTCTAGGTGCTGTGTCACCTTATTATTGGGTCAGGCCCATGTAATTTCGAAATACTTAAGTATAGGTTGTATTCAGAGTCCGTATGTGTGGGGAAACAAGAGTTAGGGTTGGTTTCGGACCCCTCCCTCAAGGGCCACGAAATTCCCTCCTCTTCCTCCATATATACAGCCCTTAGGGCGTCGTTTAGACTTTGGGTTTTGTTTAGATTAAAAGTTCGCCATAGCTGCAACTTCGCGTACTTCGTTTGTGTTCAACGACCAGACCAGGGCGTCACAGAACCCCACCTTGATCAATAAAGTTTTCCTCTTATATTCGCAATATCCAGATTGCAATCTTAGTTTCTTGCTAGTTCTTCGTTTGCCTGCAGGAAACAAACCTTCGTGGTCAGGTTGATCGTGCTCCGGCGTGGTCAATAACCTCTCAGAGTTGGTTTAGCGATTGCTAAGGCGCGACGTCCTCGCACGTTCGTAGTCGGATCGTCAAAGTCGACTTCGTCCGAAACGATAACCACCATCTCATCGAAAGACGGGACACCTTTGCCTCTATCAGGTGCTCACCCTGTCCCACCCGGGCCGGCACACCCCGCCGACCTCCCCCTAGCCGTAACGCGCAGCAACTCCTCCACCTCTCTTGAGTGCTCGGCGTCGCCCGAGTGCACCTCAGTTGCTTTCCCAATGCAGCTCGGCTACCACTGTTCAGTCTCTGGCGTGGACGTGCAGCTCGACAACCATGGACATGCAGCTCGGACACGTGCATGCAGCAGTTCAGTGCTCGTGTACTTGAATGCTTTGGTGTTTTCGCATGTGGGTGCAGTTCGTTATCGCGGCGTGCGGTGTGCAGCTGCAGTTCGCGCAGGTCCTCTACACCCTCGCGCTTGCGCATGTCCGGCTTGTCGTCAATGCCTACATCACTTCCCCTCATTTTTTGAAGCCAAGGGACGCACGGGCGCCATGGACAGAGCGGTAGTTGCCCCTCTTGTCCAACTCTGACGACTCCTCTAGGTCCACTCCATCGTGCCCGTCACATAGCTGTGCACTCCAGTGAGCCCAATTTCTTGCAATGTTGTTTTCTCTTGAGGTCTAGTGCACTGATTTGTGCAGGAAGGAAAAAGTGGCGTAGGAGGGCTGCAGGAGATGGCGGCTACACGGAGGCTAGACACTACAATGTCCGTGCCGCGGTCCACATGGGCCTTGGCCGCTGGACATAAATGCATATGTGTTCATCGCCGGCCTGCAGTTCCCAAGCGACACATCTGTAGTTTACTCAAAAAACAAAAAAATGCAGAAGAAAAGAAAACAAAGAAGTTCATTTCGTTCCTTCTTTTGAGTTGGCATTCATTTTCCCAAGCGAACGCTAAGATTCCAGTGCAGTGCGCCTTGTGTGATTCCATTGCAGTGCACTTTCATGATTTTTGTTTTCCAAATGATCACATCTCGTTGTGTGCTCTTATCATTTTTTTAAGAAATGTTGTCTGCTCTATCAGCAGCCTGCAGCTCACGATACGGGGATTCGCAGTTCTCCACCTTGTTGCATGCGGTTTACATCTCGCCATACAGTTGAATATGCCAAAAAAATCATGCCGTTTACTTCCATTCGTGTCGCGGTTCACTTTCCTCCCAATGTGCACTGCATAGTCTTATGGACTACCATGTGTTTGGAAAGCAGCTAATTGCATCAGAACCTAAAGTGCGCTTGGCCGTCAGATGGTGTTCAATTTTCAATAGTGTTGTGGTTCACTTTCCTCGTCTCTGCGGTTCACTATCATTCATAGAAAAAGTGTAAAAAAAAGATAACACAAAAGCACAAAAAACTTATCTAAAATTTTTAACGTCTGACAAAAGAAATCATGAAGTTCACTTGGCTATATGATGCAGTGCTGTTTTTAGTCTAAAGCAGTGTGGTTTTCTGTCTCATGCAGTACATACGACGATTTTGGAGTTGCGAGAAAACAGAGTGTCCGCATTTCGTTAAAATCAAAATTGCTCTTAAACTGTAAGGAATCAGAGAGAAGTATTCTACATGAAAAAGTTGCGCCTCATCGATATCTTTCCAGTGGCGTATAATTTGAATCATTTCGACCAACGGTTTGTAAAAAATTTGTGAAAAACGTCCGCTCTCGTCATCAGTCGCACATTTTTCAAAATTAACTAAAAACCGTAAGGAATATCAAAAACATTTCAACATATAAAAGTTGCGCCTTGTCCATAGCTTTCCAACGGTGTATCACACGCCTTGTTTCGACAAACGGTCCAAAAACTGGAGCGAAAACATTATGCAAATTGAAAAGAATCGAAAAAACAGAATCCGACGATTTACTAAATTTAAAATTGCTCTTAAACCGTAACAAATTAGAGAAAAAAATAGATATGAAAAAGATGCGCTTCGAGGATATCTTTCCAAAGGTATATCATTTGCTTCATTCCGACGAAAAGTGTTCAAAAAGGCGAAAAAAACGCTCGCTGCCACTCGTCTACGCCGCACCATTTTCAAAACTGCTTTTAAACCGTGAGGAATCTAGAAAAGTGTTCAACATGGCAAAGTTGCGCCTAATCTATAGCTTCTCAACGGTATATTACACGCCTCGTTCCCATAAATGGTTAAGAAACTAGAACGAAAAAAGTACCAAAAAAACACCGCGTGCTGTTTTTTCCGACACGAAGTTCACTAGTCTCTGTATTGCAGTACCCCTGCTACTGAAAGTGCAGTGTCCTGGCGTTGAGCATGCAGTGCGGAAGTGTTAGCAGAATAGTTATTCTGCTAATATTAGCAGAATAGTCCTCGCGTTGGATTTTTTCTAAACCGCTCGTCGGAATGAAGCAAATGATACACCGTTGGATAGATATCGTCAAGGTGCATCTTTTTCATATCTATTTCTTTCTCTAATTCGTTACGGTTTAAGAGCAGTTTCAAATTTACTAAATCGCGGAATTCTGTTTTTTCATATTTTCGGTACTGTTTTCGCTCTAGTTTTTTAACCGTTTGTTGAAGCGAGGCGTGTCATATGTCGTTGAAAAGCTATGGACGAGGCGCAACTTTCATATGTAGAAATGGTTTTGAGGTTCCTTATAGTTTTAAGTTAATTTTGAAAATCGTGCGGCGGACGGCAAGTGGCAGCGGCCGTTTTTCGCGAAATTTTTACAAACCGGTCGTCGAAATTATTCAAATGATACGTCGTTGGAAAGATATCGGCGAGATGCAACTTTTTCGTGTAGAACACTCTCTCTAATTCCTTACGGTTTAAGAGCAGTTTTAAATTTACCGAAATGCGAACACTGTTTTTCGCGACACCCAAATCGACGTGGGTACTTCCTCTGACTGAAAACCGCACTACATCAGACGAAAAACCGCACTGCATCAAACTAGTAAGAGAACTGCATGATTTATTTTATTCAAACGTAATTTTTTCAAGGACGAGAAAATAGAGTGCACTTCATATCGGGTGTAAATGAACCACAACACTATCAAGAAGTGAACCACATTACTTTTTTGTGGTACGTAAATTTTCCTAAACGAGGTGGAGTGCACTTCATGTCGAGTGTTGGTGAACCGCAAGACTATGAAAAGTGAACCTCGAGACTACCGTAAACGGGTCGTACTGCATCAGACAGAAAACCACACTTATTTAGACTAAAAACCGCACTTCATTGGACACACAAGTGCACTGAATGATTTCTTTTTTGTTGGACGTAAATTTTTCCCAAACGAGGTGGAGTACACTTCTTTAGACTAAAACCTGCACTTCATCGGACACACAAGTGCACTGCATGATTTCTTTTTTGTGGGACGTAAATTTTCCCAAACGAGGTGGAGTGCACTTCATGTCGAGTGTTGGTGAACTGTAATACTATGAAAAAGTGAACCTCAAGACTACCGTAAACGGGCCGCGACACTACCGAAAGTGATCCTCTTGAGCTTTTCCAAACTCAATATTTTTTACATGTGTAGACCGGGCAAGTGGACCGCAGGGGCTGAGAATCTAATAAGTGAACCACAGCATACTCCAAAGTAAATCATATTACCTTCTTTGTTGTCCCCCCACGTTTTGGATGGCTTACTTTTTTTTGTGGCGTTTTTTACTGTTTTGTTACTGCGTTCAGTACTGCAAGGGGCGAGAGTACCGAACTGCATGTTTTTTCTTTTTAACTTTTTACAAAGTGAAACCACATACATTTTTTGTCGTAACAATGTGCAGTAATAGAGACGAGACGAGCTGTATTGTAGCCCCCCACGGAACTTCGCCACATGGCATTCACAGTTTTTTTTTACAAAGAACTACAGTTCTCAACAATTTTCACAACGTCTTTGAAAATCTGGAAAATCAACAACAAAATAGTAACTGTAGAAAGAACCGCACTGTGTCGAGGACCCGGGCGAACTGCAGTGCTGTGCAACAAGCAAAAACTGAAAAAAGAAAACAAGAATCTCGAACTGCAGCAGAGCTTCAATGGCACCGCACCACCATCGACAAGTTGCAGCCTGGGTTGCACGGCTACGCTCTGAATTGTGTGACACTTCAACTAGCGAACTGCACACCGGCGGCGACCGATCTGCGTGTTGGTGTAGCGGATGCCGATGATCTCCTGTTGGAGATGGGGACGCTCACACACACACACATGCACACACGCAGGGGAGCAGTCACCCATCATGTGACTGTGGTGGCTGGTGGCAGAAACGTCGGTGACAGGAGATTCACGGGAGGGGGCCATGGATGCAAAACCGAGCTCCACGGTCGAGGTTGTGGAGCGCAGGGGACGCGCTGCCGCTGCAGGCCGGTGAGCCGCACTCCACGGCCCGGCGAACTGCACACCGTGGACCAGTGAGCTGCAGGTCGCGTCAGGGGATCCCGATCGTCGCTTGTTGTATACATTAGTGGATCTCGAAGGGGAGGGTAGTGGGGCGGCGCGGGGATGAGATCGGGAGGAAGTTGGTGGGGCAGTCACCGGACGACGTTGGGGACCGGCGGTGAGACGGGGAGAAGGCGCTGGTGGTGGTGAGACGGGTGCTGGCCAGCGCGGCAAATGCCATGGCAATGAGGGAAGTAGCTGGAGGGGAGGGCGATGGTGGTGTCATGGGCATATCGCGGACTGCACGACGTCGTGGCCCGCACTGCCCACCGTCTGTTACCCGCGACGCCGGCTACCGGATTTGGCAACCTGACAGTCCCGGATCCGCTCGCGCGGGGGGTCCCGGTGAGGGAGGGGAACGTAGTCATCGTGCCTAGCGACCTCCCCCAAATCAGCCGCCGCGGATCTCATCCGGGGCGGTGGCTCGAGCTCTCCGGCCTCCTTTCCCCCTCGGCCCGATGGAGCTATGGGACGGAGGCGCGCCGGCCGGGAGGAGGAGGTGGGCGGCGCCAGGTGGAAGGAGGACCGCGCTAGGCGGGAGGAGGATGAGGCAGGGCCGCGTCGGGCGGGAGAGGAGGCGGGACGACGCCAGGTGGGAGAAGGGCCGCGCCGGGCAGGAGAGGAGGAGGCGTGGCGGCAGTAGCCGGGATTTTGGGGTGTGCGGGACAGGAGGTGGAGGCGGAGGTGGTGGTGTGGTGGGGAGCCGTGGTGGTCGGGATCGATCCCGTGATTGCCGGCAAGATCCCGGTAGGTGGTGGTGGGCGGCGGGAGGTAATGGTGGTGTGGGGTCCTGTGGCGGCAGGGTCATGGCAGTGCGGCGACGCGCAAGGAAGGAGGTCGGGGGAAGGAGGCTGATACCCCGGGGGAGGGGAGCGCGAAAGAAGGTGGAGGTGGAGTGGGGCTGTGTTCATGCAGGAGGTGGGTGGTGGGTGGTTTTGTTCGATCTGGGCTGGGGGTGGGATGTTAGGTGTTATCAGAATAAGGTCCGATAGTGTTATTAGAATAAGGTCTTAAGGAGTGTTATTAGAATAAACCCAGCACATATATATATATATATATATATATATATATATATATATATATATATATATATATATATATATATATATATATATATATATATATATATATGACAAATTTTATCTACAAGCAGTGATTGTTACCACCATCTTCTTTGGCCTCCACATGTCCCTCTTCCCCCGCCCTCAAACGTGGCATCAAATCAACTAGGTAGTGGCTATTGTTAACGGGTGCCAATGCAATTTAGTATGCGGAAACTAATTCAGTTTTATAATTAAATAATCCGACAAGCGGGTGACAGGCTGTTGCAGCTATCTCCTCAATCTTAGGTGCGTACAACAATATTTTTATCGGATAAGCCTGTGAACGTGATGCTGATTATTCTTCTCTTTTAAACTGATGCTGATTATTCTTGATAAGCATCGTAGATGGTAATTTTCTTATCCAAAGTACGTATTTATATCTTTTTTTAACAAGTAGTTTTTGTTGGAAATGGGTCGTATAGGAACGTATAACTCTTTTTTGATTCTTCTATTATAGTATGAAATATATTGTCTTTTTTAGAACCGCATAGAGTATATTTATGTATAGCTATAGTATGGAGTATTGACATGTAACTTTTGTAGTATGGAGTATGCACTACTAAGTAAAATTGGAGTGTGGAGTATAAGCATTTGATTATTTGAGTATGGATTATTAACACCAAGCTGAAGTATTAATACTATTTTACATGAATGTACAAAATATGTGTCCCAATAGTATTTCGTATGTATTTTATAGTTCGTTTTAGAATTATGGTATGTACTACATACTACTATACTACTATATTTTGGAGTATATTTACAAATTCTCACATGGAGTATGTGCATGTGTGCATATAGTTTTTTCTCCGCAGAGAGTATGTAGTATATCTTTTTGAAGTGGATATAGTTCTTTTAGTATGTAGTATATTGTATGAACTGTCGACTAAGAAAACAGTATGTAGTATATTAATTTTGAATTTAGTATTGGGAACCACCAAAAGTATGGAGTATGTATTTCTTAGAACATGGAGTATATATGCTTTTTTATGGAGGATGGACTATCTGTGTCTTGTAGTATGAAGAAATATACTTCTTATTTTAGAATGGTGTATGTAGGAGAGAGAAGTGCATATTTCAACCCTCAACTTTTGACCTAGTCTAATATACACCCCTCAACTTCAAAACCGTCTAATCTACAACCCCCAACTCTCAAAACCGTCTAAGATTCAACCCTGAGACCGGTTTTGACCTTGTTGACCGGTTTTGAACCCATTGACCACCCGGTCAGCGTGCCACATGAGCGACACTGTTCATAACACTGTTCGTGAATTCATTTTCTGCCAAAAAAAATCAGAAAATTTCATTTTCTGGAAAATTCTCACGCGAACAGTACTGTTCACGTGGCGAAAAATGAAATATTCCAGAATTCACTGCATATGCGGTGAAAAAAATCATTTTGAAAAAAGTTTAAAAAATTCTGTTTTCGCCACGCGAACAGTACGTTTGAAATTTTTTGTCCACTAGTACTGTTCACATGTGTGAAAACTGGGAATTTTCAAAAATTTGTACTGATACTTTTTATATTTTTTTCAAACTTTTCCTGAGTTATTGTTCACGAGATGAAAAATTATTTTTCCTTCTAAAAATGGTACTTTTTATATTTTTTTGAATTTACTATTCATGCAGGATTTTCCCCCTAGAAATTGAATTTCTCAGTTTTTGGGGGAAAAAGTTTCAGAAAATGAATTTGTGAATAGTGTCGTTGATGTGGCACGCTGACTGGGCGATCAACAGGTTCAAAACCGGTCAACATGGTCAAAACCGGTCTCAGGGTTGAATTTTAGATGATTTTGAGAGTTGGGGGTTGTAGATTAGACGGTTTTGAAGTTGAGGGGTGTATATTAGACTAGGGCAAGAGTTGGGGGTTGAAATATGCATCTCTCTATGTAGTATTTACGATGGACTGTTGTGCATATAATATAAACGAGATATTTATGGAGTTGCCGACTGTGTATGTATCTTTTTTAGATAGGAGTAATTTTGTTTGAGAAAATTTAGACGAGAGTATGTGTTACAGGTTCGTTAGTGGACACATATTTTTTTGAAAGGGAGTATATACCTCTACTATTAAAGGAGGATCGAACGTCGTGATGGTTCAACCTCGTACGATGCCCTCGCTCCCTTCCACCCGCTCTTGCGATCCCACTCTCCCCGCACGATAAAAAAAACCACGATATCCTGCCTCCCGATCCACCTCTCCTCGTCCCACGAGGCCACGACTCCCACCCGCATCTCGCCCAATCCCCTGCCGATCCTCCCTCGCATCGGCGCTGCCCCTATCCCCTCCATGCTGCACTCCTCATCGCCTCCCCAAAGGATCCTTCTTCTACCTCCGTGAAGGTCGTGGGCGCGCCACCGTGGTTAGTGCCCCCTCGGATCACCCAGCGGCGGCGCGAAGGAGGGGTCTTGAGTGATGCTGCGACGAAGAGGACGACCGGAAGGCAGCCAGTTAACGTTTTCGGATCCTGGAGGATTGCGTCGTGGTGGCCGACGGCGGCTATGAGCTCAACCGTTTTCCAATCAAAGCTGCTATGTTCCACTGCTCGACCCCCTCTGCCTCATCACTGGAAATAGCCTCGGTAAGAAAATCGCGCATGGTTAGCCCCCACCCCCTCCTCTGTTCTGCCTGTGGTCATGATCAAAGGCATTATTTACATAACTGAAATATGCATCTTTCTTGAGCTTTTGCACGGATGCGATCTAGAAATTGTGTCCATATGAAGCGTTCGATCCTTGTTCTGGTAGCATTGCCCTTATGTAGTTCTAATCATTGATCTGGTTTAACTAGGATCCATGACTACGGACATATATGTACGCATATATGACATGCGTGATGCAACTTAATTTGGTTCATCTTTCATTCATTGCAGATCCATAAGCCTTTGCCTGCAAAACTAAAATTAGGTTGTACAATGCCAAATTGACGAAGAGAATGCAGAGAGGAGCATGGTAGCGGCGGTTCGGCCATGGAAGATGTGGGTAGGAGTGCCGGAGCTAGCCAGGGATAGAGCATCCCTCTGCTTGTCTTCGTCGTCTCCTTGAGGGAGACCTAGGCATTGCGGGTGCGAAAGCCTGGTCGCCGCCGCCATCGACGACCCATTCCATGCACGGATAGCCCTGCCCGACACCGACACATATCGCCGCCCCTAGAACGCCTACTCCCTGCACTCAGACACAGCGACATGCCCTGCTGGTGTCTTACCCTTCCTACGAGGGCCTCTAGGAGGACCTCCACCTGATCTGTTGCTCGTGCATCATCACCGGCGCCACCTGATGCTGTTGTCACACAGGTCTCCTCCTACCTCCTGCCTTGTTCGCCATGAAGATTGAATTGAGGTTTGATATGTGAATGTACTTCAGAATATGCAACTTGGAATGCTGATCTATTTCAGAATATGCAGTTGGAATGCTGATCTATTTAATATGCAGAGCACAACAGAAAAAAAAACTAAGGTCAAGATACCACAAACGTTGGAGATGAAGACGGCTTTGCACCTAGCATCCAAGTAAGACCCACATGTTTCTCTGGTTCTATATATTATGGGATAGCACGAGTTCTTCATATGTATCAAATAGTTCTAGGGTACCCTGGTGACTGGATAAGTGCAAAGCAGAATCTGTGTTTTCTTTCACGAAATAGAGTATCCTATTCACAACATCGAGCATTCTACGGATTATGATTTTCTGAGTACAGCTACATTCAGTTTCCGCTACTTGTAACAATGAGGCTGCACTGCTTTGTGTTCACTGCTAGCGCAAAAATCCATGTCTCCGTGCGGTTGTGGCCGGCGTCGGGCACGCCAGGTCTGATCCGTGGAGTGTGTGCGCGTGTGTCCGTGTACGTGTGTCTCTAGGCATAGTCCGAGTGGTGTATGGACATAGTCCGGCTATGCATGGTCACTGCGTGCGTTATGTGCTAGGTAGAAGCTAGCATGCACAGAGTTGGTTAGTGGACTTGCATGTGCAGGTTAGTCTCAGGCGTTGATCGCGGGAGCGTTGGGCGTGATCCAGCGGTAAGCTCGGACGATGTGCGGCTCTTGCATGTGGCTATGCATGGTCACTGTGCGTGCGTTATGTGCTAGGTAGAAGCTAGCATGCACAGAGTTGGTTAGTGGACTTGCATGTGCAGGTTAGTCTCAGGCGTTGATCGCGGGAGCGTTGGGCGTGATCCAGCGGTAAGCTCGGACGATGTGCGGCTCTTGCATGTGCAGATGGCTCACGACGAGAGGAGGCCGGGTCTTGAGGAGCTAATGTGTACGTGCGCATGAGGGGCCGTTGGAGTTAGTTGCTTAGTGAGTCTGGTATAAAAGAAGCCCTGTGTACTGCTTGTTGCTGCGCCAGTTTATTGCCGGGATTCGAGTTCGTGCTCGAGGAAGAAGCCGTTCGTGCGCCGAGAAAAACACCACCATCTCCTGTGTGTTCTTCTTTTTCCTTTCTTCTTCGGTTTGTGCCAGAGAGAGGAGTGACGGTGAGCTAGGGCTCGAGCGTCAACCCTGACATTCACTTCTGTCAAATACATGAACCTGAATGCTCATATATGTTTTGTATTTAATGTATATACTTGTCTATGAAAATAAAGAGGGTCTTCAACTGTTGAAGACAGTTATAGCTACATTCAGCTTTTTTCTTGGGATGAAGCAATACTTATTGAGTGATATTAAAAGTTTGATCATTTTGTTGTAGAATGACGGTGCTAATTAGATAATCTCTTGCCTGGTTGATTATATGCAAATAGTTCAACATCTCATTTGTAGATGATTAGTAAAGTGTCAAACATAGATGCCTTCTGCCATCTGGTAGATGAAACTGGATTGTAAAAAATGACTACTTTATTTTTTAAATGGAGCGTGATGTGTGCGTGTCAAGTGCATGTATAAATTAGTATCATGTTGCCAGCACATTGAGCTTATATTTTTTTCTTAATAATGTGTCATATTTTGATTCTTGTCAAAATGACCATTGCTATGTGCTTTCTATGCATTTTCTATGTTGCCTTTGGCGACAATAATTTTATTTTTCAGGAGATTTGATTGTGCTCTGTCAGACCTATGTATCTATGTGGGTGATAGTTTAATTTTTTTATAATGTAACCTCTCAATTTCCAGTTCTCTTGAAGGGCATATTATGAACATGCAAACTTCTCTGACAATTAAATTGCAACATAAACTACCCCCTCCGTAAAGAAATATAAGAGTATGTAGATCACTAAAAGTAGTGATGTAAACGCTCTTATGTCTCCTTTACAGAGGGATTACTTTATTTTGGTAGTATACTATCTTAAGCACTCATCAAAGCAGTAGAGCTATTGCACAATTTTTTCCACTTATGCCTTTTTTACACTTCTATATGTGTACCTTTTTCTGTTAATTTATCATGACATTCATTCTTGTGTTTGAAGTCTTGATGTGTGCAGAACTACTTCCGCGGTGAAACGACATTTGGTGAGCCGGGGTGTGTCACATGTTCTCACAGCCTGCCGTCATCAATCAAGGTGGGCATTGGTCAATATCGAGCTACGTGATTACTTCCTCAAGGCTGTTGTCCGCTCTCGATGTGTCACTAAGCTGGTACTATTTTTGGCAGATTGGCAAGGAGACACTTGGGTAGGAGAAAAGGTACCCGAAGAGATGAGAGAGGAAGACGTTGAACTCGTGTATAACAGAAGAACCTTTCAGCCAAATTTGATTGTGTTCATTTTTCTACTAGATGTTGATAACCTAAATAAGGCACACACATTTACATATTCTGTGTGATGGTAGTATTCATCATAGTTTTATGTTAACCAATCATGTTGGTTGTCGTACTTAATGTTCCTGTCAATCCTAACTCACCATATCGCTCCGGATTTTCAGTCATGCTTGGAGCTTTGATCGTCAACTATACGAAATCAGAAAGCATGTCTTAGGCTCAAAGTAGTGTTGAAACCTGGAGGTTATCCATATCATATGCTTTTTGGGTTGTAAGATCTTAGACTATCTATTGCATTCATCCGGTCTCAAAATTTTCAGTCTGTATTTGTCCATGATGAAGACACAATGCACATAGTGCTTGATTTGTTAAGTTTTTGTTGTTATCAAGGATGTTAAAGGGTTCATCTTTGGAAACAAGCGGACAGCCTTGAACTCAAGCTGCCTTTTCATAGAGAAGTGCTTGAACGCAAGATGCTCCTCCCAAGTCATTTGATGTATATTGAAATAAGATTTTATGAGAAGTAACTTGAAGGTCACATGTGTTTAGTAGTAACTACCCTTCTGTTATCTTTTTTTCTTTGGGATTGGGAGTAGTATATGTTGTTCCAGAGGGCCTATTTTCAAAAAAATAAGATTTTGTCCTTTTGTTTTTGTACTCACCATAGTTCATGTTTTCTTTCAGTTTAGTTGTGAGAGGCACTGCTTAAGTTTCATTTCAACTAATTGGTCGCCAAAAAAGAGATACAAATAATATGTTGAATCGATAAAAACATAATATGTATAAAAATACAACATTCTGAAAAGGGTTCAAACACGAAGGCGAGAAAAAAGGTGAAGGGAGAGGAAGGGTAAAGAGAAATATATGATGCGAGGAGGGAGTGGTTAAAGAAATATGACCATGCCTACAAACAAAGAACCGGAAGATATAATTCATTTTTCATTTATAGGAATTGAAACAACGTGCTTCATTTTGTTTTTTTGTTCACCCGTAGCAACGCACGGGCATTTAACTAGTATGTATGCATGGAGTATGGAGAATATCATGTACATTATGTTTGTACAGTTAGTTGATGCGTCCAGACCTGATGCATGGTCGTTGGTCAATTGCATGCATCCATGCATGCATCTCTTCTAAATTAGCAATCCAAATCCTACATGCACCAGCATTAGATGGGTTCTAGTATGCTAAATCTAGCAAACAAGAGAAGGATAGATCAAAGATTAATTTACGTTTTCAAAACTAGAGAAGGAAGGATGCCTGACGCAGCGGCCGGTGGATATATTTTGATATATAGCTTGCTCTTTTTACTGGAGGTAGTTATATGGTAATTATCTCCCCACATAAATTGGGTGGGTGGGGTGGGGGTACGGGCTGGTTATTTTATCGGGTACAAAAAGTCTGGAAACTTGTGAAACTGAACCCGTTAATCAACGCTCAGATCTGAAGAGATCCGATGGCAGCTAGGGTGGTGGTAACTACCACTAGGTAGTAGTATCTATTTTCCATATATATATATATATATATATATATATATATATATATATATATATATATATATATATATATATATATATATATATATATATATATATATATTAGGCTTCAAGTGCGTATTTGTAGGTGAAAGTGTTGTCCAATGGAAATTCTATTTTGTATTACTCATGTAGCCTACAAAGTCTGCCGCACACCCTTGTAACTTCTTACTCCATTTCTAAATTTGTACTAGTCCTTTATACCGTATATTGCACTACTCGTACTACTACCTCCCTCCTGGTTTATTGGTCCCCTTCGTAATCCGTGTCAAATTTTGACCATAAATTTCACTAACTAAATGTTAATGCATGTCACAAAAAATTATATCGTTTGGTTCATATTTGAACATAGTTTCCAATGGTATAATTTTTGGTGACATGGATTGACATTTTGTTAGTTAAACCTATGGTTAAAATGTGACACTAAATACGACTAGTAAGTAGTACAGTAGTAGTACTAGTATACGTCGGTCAAATTATTCATCATTTCCTCACATTGAATTGATGTGACAACATGCTGCGCGTGAGGTGACACAAGAGTCCTGATGGCGTGTTCAGGTATTGTGGACTTCAGATTTGAAGTACCACTTATCTGTCAAAATCTTTCATCATTCACTTAAAACAGTCGATTGATCATATATTGAGTATCATATAACTGGAATTAACCCGTGCAAGTCCAAGAAGGATTGGTCGGTGCTGCCGGCTGGCGTCAAGTTCGATCCAACGGATCAGGAGCTGGTCGAGCACCTTGAGGCCAAAGTGAGTGCTGATAGTGCGAGATCTCACCCTCTCATCGATTTGTTCATACCAACCATTGACAGCGAGCACGACATATGCTACACCCATCCTGAGAAACTTCCAGGTGAGACACCGATCGGCTGTCTATTTGTACAAACATATTTCTTTGTTTATAGCTCTATTTTTCTTTTTAGACACAGACCTAGTGAAGCAATTACAATTTGACAGTTAATAAAAAGTGAAACAAGTGACTGCAACATGCCAAAGATGTTATGAAAATGCCAACTACGTACACTAAAACATGTATTCGACAATTCTGCAGGTATCACATTGAGTGGTCTAAGCAAGCATTTCGTCCAGCGCAACTCCAGGGCGTTCAAAAGGGGCACGTGGAAGTGCCGCAAGATACAGTCGGAGTGCGGCATGCACGCGATGTGGCACAAGACCGGCAATACCTTGCCGTGCCGGTGATGGTCAACGGCCTGCAGACGAGCATCAAAAAGGTTCTAGTGCTGCACACCAACAAGAACTTCGACCAACGGAGGACCAACTGGGTGATGCACCAGTACAACCTCGGGGACCTGGAGCAAGAGAAGGAGCGGGAGCTGGTCCTCTGCAAGATTTTCTACCAGACGAACACTAGGGCCAGGACTAAAAAGATTATAAGTTAGTTTGGTATTGGTACTGGTACTACCTGGTCGTCTGCAAGTTGGTATTGTTGTTAAGGATCTTTTGGTATGAACTTGTCATTTGCTTCCAACCATCATGTCGAGGGTCGATGTGGATATAAAGCTGAATCATTTGTTTCGAAACGAATTTTCAGGGACCTGATTTTTATTTGATGGGTAGCATAAGCACATGCCGTTTGAATTCCCAGTTCTCTAATTTTTTTTACATCTTCGAAGTACGTAGGGGATCCATCCGATTTCACATGCTGATAGTTGGACGCAGCACGTCAGAATTGGGCTGTGGCATGCCAAGCCCAGCTGCAAATTGTTAAAAGAGATGAGCGATGGATTTGGGCCTTCCATAATAGTTAAGTGTCGCGACCTCAATCGTGAAGCGCCTCCCATGGACTAAAAAAAGGCCTAGTCCGTTATTATTAGTTGAAATATGTAAATTATTCCATAATGAAAATAAATATTTAAAATTTAATGAATTTAGTCCGCTTTCACTAAAACCATCCGATTTGCATGAAATTCGTCCGTGGAACCACAAGACGGATGTTCATACAGAGCCTAACCGTACGGAACCAACAGGTCCATGGCCATACGCTAGCAAGTGCATGCACTTATTATCACGATGGAAAAATAATGCTAACGTCTAAGATGGTGAAACCCATGAAGTCTTCAACTTACTCAATAAACGAGAGAATTCTTCAAGTACAGACTGATAACTGGGATCCAGCAAGTATATTGTTTTTTTAGGTCAAGCAAGTTTCAACTGGGCTGTGGACTGCCCAGGCTTGGTTTTTTTAATAGGCCCAGCCCATGACGACAACATGGTACAAAGATCCAGCGGGTATCTACTGGCCTCTGCCCGCCAGCGTTAGTTATATTTTGTTTTAGAACATCCGCAGACAGTTATTTTACTGAATCAAACACACATCCGAGTTCCATTTTCCTCTTGAAACGCAATGTCCTACTTCCGTTTTCTAATCTCTACCTATAGTTTTACTAGTTCATATACACATATCATTATATTGAAAATACATAAACTTCCCTTTTCATATTTACATCCTTATTTTTTGTTGTTGTTTTCCCTCCTAGCGCAGATTTTTTTACCACAGGTTTTACCTTAAACCAACTCAATTGTCCCATGTCTTATTTTCTTACAAAAACAAAACATTTTTTTTGGCAAATCAATAAGTTCTTAAAAATAAATGTTTATCATTTCAGGATTACAACAGTTCGGACTCCACCGAAATATGCAAAATAAGGTTGAACTTTTTTATTATGGTCCTGGGCAGAAAATGGGATGTAAAAAATTCCTTAAGAATTAGCAAATGGGCTGCAAATTAGTAAAAATAGCAAATGGGCTCTGAGGGAGTCCTGGACTAAGGGGTCCTCGGGCGTCCGGCCTATTATCCATGGGCCGGACTGATGGGCTGTGAAGACATGAAGGCCGAAGACTGTACCCGTGTCCCGATAGGACTCTTCTTGGCGTGGAAGGCAAGCTTGGCGATCAACTATGAAGATTCCTTCTTATGTAACTGAGTCTATGTAACCTTAGATCCCTCCAGTGTCTATATAAACCGGAGGGTGTAGTCCGGATAGGGGATACTCATTACCATAGTCATACAGGCTAGACTTCTAGGGTTTAGCCATTACGATCTCGTGGTAGATCAACTCTTGTAATACTCATACTCATCAAGATCAATCAAGCAGGAAGTAGGGTATTACCTCCATAGAGAGGGCCCGAACCTGGGTAAACATCGTGTCCCTTGTCTCCTGCAACCATCGACCTTAGACGCACAGTACGGGACCCCCTACCCGAGATCCGCCAGTTTTGACACCGACATTGGTGCTTTCATTGAGAGTTCCACTGTGCCGTTGACGAAAGGTTCGATGGCCCCTTCAGTCGTCGATAGTGACGCCGTCCAAGGAGAAACCTTCCTCCCCAGACAGATCTTTGTATTCGGCGGCTTCGTACTGCGGGCCAACTCGCTTGGCCATCTGGAGCAGATCAATAGCTACGCCCCTGGCCATCAGGTCAGATTCGGAAGCTTGAACTACATCTCGGCCGTCCGCGGAGACCTGATCTTTGACGGATTCGAGACCGCGACGATCGCTCCCCCTCGCTCCGATGAACTTGACTTAAATCTGTCATCGGATCACATCCAGGAGATGGTTCCTGTTGCTGCAACGACCTTAGAACCGGAGCAGATCGTGCCATCCGAGGCCATATAGTCCGCGGTGTTGGAGCCGCACACAGACTCGACACCCTACAATATTTGCGTCAACGAAACTCCGGACTCGTCTACGGCTATAAATTCCCGACCATGTACGTCTGCGGACACCGAATTCAGCGCCGCAGACATCTTCCATCACTCACCTTTGGGTGATGTGCTAAACTCTTTAAAGAATTTATCCTTGGAGAAGGACTCACAGCCGAACTATGTTCGGCTCGAGCTAGAGACTGATGATGGGGAATTTTGCTTCCCACCCGCCACCCACTTTATAGCCACTGTCGATGACCTAACCGATGTGCTTGATTATGGCTCTGAAGACATCGACGGTGTGGACGATGATGCCGACAAGGAGCAAGGCCAAGATCTGCCATTCACTGGACGTTGGACGACCACCTCTTCATACGATGTGTACATGGTTGACACACCTAAAAAAACTAGCGACAATGACAAAGAAGATCCAGTTGCGAATAAACCTTCTGAGACACAGTCCAAGCGCCGGCACCCTAAACGTCGTTCTAAGCCTCGTCGCTCAAAAGATGGCAACACTGGCACCGGAGAAAATAGTACTCCGGGCGACGCCGAAAACAATGAAGACCCTGTTGGAGCTGCATCCGAACAGGAGGAACAAGACAATGGGCAAGTTAACCCTGATAAACAGGCCATGCCAATGACCCGGATGACGATAGTTATCGTCCAGTCTCCGAGGATGAGGAGAGCCTCGGCAGCGAGGATTTCATCGTGCCTCAGGCACCCCTCGAGCAGGAGCGCTTCAAGCGCCAGCTAATAGCTACTGCAAGAAGCCTGAAGAAAAAGCAGCAGCAAGCCGATCAAGACCTACTCATTGACAGATGGACCGATGTCCTGGCAGCTGAAGAATACGGCCTCAAGCGCCCAGCCAAGAGTTACCCAAAGCGCAGACTGCTACCTCAGTTCGATGAGGAGGCACCAGATCCCATACCTCCCTCGCGTAATGCGGATCGACCACCACGCGGCCGGGATAGTGCGGCGGACCGACCACCCCGCGGTCGGGATAAAACGACAACTCAGGCCGAACAACAGCCCGCCCACCGCCTCGTAAAAATAGGGACAGAACATCTCAGGACCACACATACGACCTTCGGCAGGACCTGCACAGTAGAGCAGGACACATCAGATCAATCTACGGATCGCGAGGATGCTTCCCAACTCGGGATGACGGCTACATATTCGGACGCGACAAACCCAGTCACGCCCGGGCCGATAACTGCAGACGGACTTCATCGGAGGTGCGCCATGACGCGACCCGATATAGAGGCGCCGCACACCCTCTCTGCTTCACAAATGAAGTACTGGATCATGAATTCCCCGAGGGGTTCAAGCCCGTCAATATAGAATCATATGACGGAACAACCGATCCCGCAGTGTGGATCAAAGACTTTATTCTCCACATTCATATGGCAAGAGGAGACGACCTCAACGCCATCAAATACCTCCAACTAAAATTAAAAGGGCTAGCTAGACATTGGTTAAATAGCCTGCCCGAAAATTCCATCGGTAGTTGGGAGGACTTGGAAGAAGCTTTTCTTGACAACTTCCAAGGTACTTATGTCCGTCCACCGGACGCTGATGACTTAAGTCATATAGTTCAACAACCTGGAGAATCAGCCAAAATTCTGGACTAGGTTCCTAACCAAAAAGAACCAGATCATTGACTGTCCGGATGCCGAAGCCCTAGCAGCCTTCAAACACAGCATCCACGATGAATGGCTTGCCCGCCACCTCGCCCAAGAAAAGACGAAGTCTATGGCAGCCCTCACGTCACTCATGACCTGCTTTTGCGCGGGTGAGGATAGTTGGCTGGCTCGTAGTACAAACACAGCCAACAAGGCAGGCCCCTTTGAAGCCAAAAACAGCACCGGCAAGCTCCGGGGCAATAAACACAAACGCCGAAGTAATGGCGGTAACACCGATGACACGATAGTTCATGCCGGATTCAGCGGCTCCAAGTCCGGCCAGCGGAAGAAGCCCTACAAAAGGAACAGTGAGGGACCATCCAGCCTGGACCGCATACTCGATCGTCCGTGCCAAATACATGGCACCCCATACAAACAAGCCAATCATACCAACAGAGATTGTTGGGTTTTCAAACAGGCTGGCAAGTTAAATGCCGAGAACAAAGAAAAGGGATCACCAAGTGAGGACGAGGACGAAGAGCCCCTGCAGCCGAACATTGGGGGCCAAAAGAAATTTTCCCCTCAAGTCAAAATGGTGAACATGATATACGCTAGACACATCCCCAAAAGGGAGCGCAAGCGAGCACTCAGGGACGTCTATGCGGTAGAGCCAGTAGCCCCAAAATCCAATCCATGGTCGTCATTCCTAATCACCTTCGTTCGTCGAGATCACCCAACTAGTATCCGCCATGTCGGTTCGGACGCACTGGTCCTTGACCCAATCATGGATGGATTTCACCTAACACGAGTCCTAATGGACGGTGGTAGCGGCCTTAACTTGCTCTATCAGGATACAGTGCGGAATATGGGGATTAATCCCTCACGAATCAAACCCACAAAGACTACCTTTAAAGGACTCATACCAGGCGTAGAGGCTCGTTGTATGGGCTCAATCACTGTAACACCCACGATGTGGCTATATCTCCCACGTGTCGAGGCACGACTTGGAGGCATAACCGCATGGTGGTTTTGTCGCAAGAAGGGTCATCTTCACACAATCCCATGTAATGAATAAGAATGGGATAAAGAGTTGGCTTACAATCGCCACTTCACACAATACATTAATTAAACATACATCATTCAGAGTACACACATAGTCCAACTACGATCAACCAAACGAAAAAGAAGATAACCCAACTGCTAGATCCCCGATCGTCCCAACTGGGCTCCACTACTGATCAACAATAAAAGAAACAACACAACGAACACGATCTTCATCGAGCTCCCACTTAAGCTCGGTTGCGTCATCCGCATTGGTATTGTCGACACCTGCAACTGTTTTGGTAGAATCTGTGAGTCACGAGGACTCAGCAATCTCACACCCGCGAGATCAAGACTATTTAACCTTATGGGTAGGAGAAGGTAGTGAAGTGGAGTTGCAGCAAGCACTAAGCAAATATAGTGGCTAACATACGCAAATAAGAGTGAGAAAAGAAGCAACGCAACGGCCAAGAAGCTAGAAGTGATCAAGAAGTGATCCTGAAACTACTTACGTTCAAACATAACACAAGAACCGTGTTCACTTCCCGGACTCCGCTGAAAAGAGACCATCACGGCTACACACGCGGTTGATGCATTTTAATTAAGTCAAGTGTGAAGTTCTCTACAACCGGATATTAACAAATTCCCATCTGCCATATAACCGCGGGCACAACTCTTGGAAGTTTATACCCTGCAGGGGTGTCCCAACTTAGCCTATCACAAGCTCTCACGGTCAACGAAGGATATTTCTTCTCCCGGGAAGAGCCGATCAGACTCGGAATCCGGGTTACAAGACATTTCGACAATGGTAAAACAAGACCAGCAAGACCGCCCGCTGTGCCGACAAATCCCGATAGAAGCTGCACATATCTTGTTCTCAGGGCACACCGGATAAGCTAAGCGTACAGGTACCAACGTAACCCAAGTTGCCAAGGGACGGTCCCGCACGGTGCTCTAGTTTGGACCAACACTCAGAGGAGCACCGGCCCAGGGGGGTTAAAATAAAGATGACCCTTGGGAGTCCCAAGGGAAAAAGGCTTAGGTTGTAAATGTTAAAACCAAGGTTCGGCCTTGTTGGAGGAGTTTTATTCAAAGCAAACTGTTTAGGGGTTCCATAACACCCAACCGCGTAAGGAACGCAAAATCAAGGAACATAACACCAGTATGACGGAAACTAGGGCGGCAAGAGTGGAACAAAACACCAGGCATAAGGCCGGGCCTTCCACCCTTACCAAGTATATAGGTGCATTAATTAAAATAATAGATATTGTGATATCCCAACATATCCATGTTCCAACATAGAACAAACTTCAGCTTCACCTGCACCTAGCAACGCTATAAGAAGTGCTGAGCAAAAGCGGTAACTTAGCCAAACAACGGTTTGCTAGGAAAGGATGGTTAGAGGCTTGACATGGCAGTATGAGAGGCATGATATAGCAAGTGGTAGGTAGCTCGGCATAGCAATAGAGCGAACAACTAGCAAGCGAAGATAAAAGTGATTTCGAGGATATGGTCATCTTGTCTGAAATTCCGCTAGGAAAAAGATGAAGTCCATGAAGAAGACAAACGGACGTAGTTGAATGAACCCTCACAACTCCGGAACGAAACCGAAGCTAACGAGAGAAGCAAACCAGAAAGAAGCAAACAGCATGGTAAACAACCATCACATAAACATGACATGATGCATAATCAAGTATGATGCATGTCCGGTTTAAATGAGGCATGGCATGGCAAAATGCAACAAACAATACTACAAATTAAGTGGAGCTCAATATGTAACAAGTTGCATATTGACGAAACACCACATCAATTATTTAGTTCTCTTCCGTTTATGTACCCAACAATATTAAATGTTGATTAACATGGCAAGAGGTGAGGCATAAGTAAACTACACATTTTAGGCAATTTAAATGATGCCGGCAATAACAAATAACAATTCCGGAAAATTCCCATATGTCATTTAGCAATTTAAAGCAAACAACAATTTTAAACATTTTAAATGTTGTTATCATGATGCGAATGACATATGCAAGTTTTAATCAATTTTATGGAAATGTTGACATGAGCATGATATGAGGCATTTGTCGCCATGGCGGAAGGAAAAAGGTACCACGGCGGTGAAACGGAAATGGTGCCATGGCAACATCCCGGTTCCGGCAACTCGATTGAGATGCTGGTGCAAAGGAACAAGTGTGGGTGCGCAAAATGTGCAAGAGTGACGGGGAGTGATCTCGGATACCGGGTGTCGCACATGTCGGTGGCATGGCTTACGGCGAACGTGCAAGGAACAATTCAGACACGGTCCAAACATAAGGTGCATCTCATACAACACATGCATTCGGTCCACGGACGTCGTCTTGGGGTTATACCTTCGTGGGAAGTAGTGGTACTATCGGTCCTCGGCGATGGAAGTGGAAGTAGTCGTTCATGTTCGAGAAGCGGTAGAGGTACTTGGTGAATCCCGAAACGGTCTTGGCGTCTTCGCGTGTCGGGGTACTTGGAGTTTCCGTGTAGTCGGTCTTGCCGGTCCCGGTCTCGGCAACGTAGTTGTACAAGAGCATCATCGGACTTGTCGAATCCGAACTCTTCGAGGGACGTCATGGTACTTGGCGATCTTGACGAATCCAAGTGGCACTAGGCACACACCCACGGTAGTCATTCAGACTTGGGGTTACATGTACAGGACTTGACGAATCTAGGGGTCTCGGTGGAGGCCATGGTCTCCCTGATGGCATCGTGGAGGTCTAGCCGCAGCAGCAAGGGCGCCGGGGAGGTGATGGCCGGATGCAGGGAGCAGCAGGGGAGACCGCAGAGACGAGGTCGTGGAGGCCAGGTCGGGGACGGGACTGGACGATGGCTGCGTGCCTGCTGGTGGTGGCGATGGGCTTGGGGAGGCGCCGGACTTGCTGGATCTCGCGGGGACGAGCAAGGCGCCATGGCACCGACCTTGGCTCAAAGAAGGCCTCGCGGTGAAGACCCCAGGAAAGCAGGGAACGGGGCGACGACGGAAGGTGCTCCACTCCTCCTAGTGCTCCTCCAGCGAGGAGAGTTGGCGGTGGGGACGAGGGGTCGCGACGGCGGTGGCGAGGCAGAGGGAACGGGACGAGGGCGCGGTGCCGAATGGGTGCGGGCGCGCGTGGAGAGGACCGGGGTTGAGCTACTGGCGCTCGACGAAGACGATGCGGAGGACGGCGGATGCGGGCGCAGGTGCTCGAGGAGCTCCTCTCCTCGAGCGCTCTGGCGACGAGGGCTTGGCGAGAAGGAGGCGCGGGATCGAGAGGGAGAGAGTGAGATGGGGATCGGGACGAGCGAGGGAGATGGCGGTGCTGGAGGAAGGGGTCGAGGGAAAAAGAGGGATCGAGGGATAGAGCTAGGGTTATCGGTGCAGCTGGGCTTCAGGAGGGTTGGTGGGCCTAGGGGGCCGTCTGGGCTGCAGGCTCTCTTCTCTCTCTCACTCTAAGGAAAATAAAAATAAAAACAGAGATAAGAAAGAAAAGAAAGGGTGGTTAGGGGAAGAAGTTGGACACGTGGATAATTTCCCGGACTCACAAAAATGTGCTTGTTCCGAGAAAATAGAAAAGGCCATGATTGAAAGATTTAAATTCAAACTCATTTGATTTAAATTCAAATGATTTGAATAGGAAGTGAGGGTTGGGAAGGTCCAAAAATGTTCGGATTTTTGGTGGAGCTCCGGAATATGATGAAAGAATATATGGCAAGGTTGGAGACCAAGAATTAAGATAACAAAGGCATTGGGATAATTTGCAAGTGTGTTATGGTGATTCCCAAATTAAAGAAATATTTAATATAGCTCCCTAATATTGGGAGGATATGTTATAAAGTGAATTCACCCTTCCCTCGACTTAAATAGATCAACCATCTGTGCAATTTATTAGTTGAGTTGAGATGCAAAGATTAATGACATGATGGCATGATGACACGATGCAATGCAAAAATAAAAGAGCAAGCACAAAAGAAACACACGGTGATCACGAAAATATGGAAGTCTTTTGAAGCGTCGGTCTCGGGGCGTCACAATCACGCTGGAGGTGGTCTTTGGTTCTCCGGATAACTTCCGAAGCGAAGATTAATCTTTGATATCATCCCTTTGCGCAGCGGCTACTACGCACTGCTCGGACGAACCACGTTTGCTAGATTCAACGCAGTGCCACACTATGCTTATCTCAAGCTCAAGATGCCCGGTCCACGTGGTGTCATAACAGTCAATGGCAACACTAAACGCTCCCTCCGAACGAAGGAGCACACAGCCGCCCTCGCAGTAGAGGTACAGAGCGGCCTTCTCAAGCAGAACCGTAATCCGGCTGCCGAGCCCCTAGACATCACTAAGAGAGTCCGGACCACACTGCAACAAGACGGTTCAGCGCGTCAAGAGCTCGACTAGCAATTCGGCCTCCGTCCCAGTCCCGATGAGGTAGCGGCATCCGCACCACGCGTACATAATTACGCACTCGAAATCCCATGGGCATCGACAGAGGCACGGTTAGCTTGTAGTTCGGCTACACCAATCCCGGACTCACTGGTACCTTTACTATTTCCCTTGTTTCCTTCTTTTTCAGGTATCTTTTATACAGGCCCCCTTCGACGGCCTGATTACCAGTCCTGTCAAAGGACAAGTACACCAGATTGGCGCAGAGCAATGGCATACAGGGGAAGCCCTAGAGGACAATCCAACGACTACTCTACCTATTTTTCAGGACCCAAATGCAGCTCTCCTCTGGTTTCGGCATGTTAAATAGCAGGTTGTTTATCGCATTATTTGTATAAATGCGCTTTGACGCATTAACCCAACTATAATGGAAACAGTTTACAGCCCACGTCAAGGGGCCCCAGATACTACCTCTGCTCTTTTTCTGTTTCCCGTTGCTATTAATTACTTATATCCTCGCACCCGTACACTTTGGTACGTTTCATATTCGCCAGGGGTTCCCTACCGCCCCATAATACGGCAACAAAGTCCGAACACTTCTTATAGATAAGTTTGGCACCCCAAATTTAGCATTATATGCATTGGCTCCGAATCATGTATTTGGTCAATAGTTGGGTTGCCCGGCTCCTGTGCTTGCTACCCTATGTTCTGCTACGTCGGCTAGGGTAGTAAATGGAGAACTACTGCGATTGTGCCCTGGTCTAAACCGGATGAGCACCTCAGTAGAGAAAGCCAAAAACTGACTGTCATGATGCGGTGAGAGCCGGTCAGCTGTTCAGAGGTCCCAATTCGTTGGAGATTTTTTCCGCATTCCGCGAAGGATCGGTACTTCCCGACCAGGCGCTGACAGCACTCTGGTTTGTGCACTAGGGGCTACGCCTATGTTTTATTATAAAAACTCCTATGGCTAAGTGAGGGCGTTTAAGCCGCATAGTCTGATTGCCTGGTTCGTTGCGCTAAACAACTCCTTCAAGGACCATATAATTGGATAAAGATTGTTTAGATTCCATCCCGAACACCTCCGTACTACCTATGTGGGGGCAGAAGCCGATGATTGGCCAACCCTCAGATTTCATACAACACGGCCGCAGAGGAGGAAACAATTAAAACATAACAAGCATTATATTACAAATCGGCTTTGTTTTTTTCATACAATGCATGGACAAAACACGAGTGTATTCATTCGAAAATAATGTCCTGCCCGCACTGCGCTGCCGCAAGTCGAGACCCTTCTAGGACATCCGCAAAATATCGCTCGGGTGTGCGGTGCTCCTTGCCCTCTGGCGCCCCCCTGGCCACCTCGACGGCATCCATCTTCGCCCACCACATCTTGCAATGGGCGAAGGCCATGCGGGCACCTTCGATGCAGACTGATCGCTTGATGATGTCTAGCCGAGGATAGGCCTCCACCACCCACTTCACGAGGCCAAAATAACTGCTGGGTATCGCCTCGCCTGGCCACAGCTGGATTATTAAGTCCTACATGGCCAGTTCAGCCACCCTGTGCAGTTCGACCAGCTGTTTCAGCTGATCGGTAAAGGGCACCGGATGTTCTGGCACAGTATACCGCGTCCAGAACAGCTTCTCTATGGAGCTCCCTTCTTTGGCTCGGAAGAACTCCGCCGCATCGGACACGCTGCGTGGTAGATCCGCAAAGCCCTTGGCAACTCCGGATCCGGGTTAGTAAAAGGTACTTCCTCTCCGCATACTTGCTTTGCATGTTAAATGCCTTACCAGCCGCGATCTTCTTGGCCTCCTGGACCTCTTTGAGGGCGTCCTGGGCCTCATTCCGCGTGGCCTGCGTGCTCTGACGAGCCTTGGTAAGTTCGGTCTCTCAAACCGACGCTTCGCGCTCCAAGGCCTCACACTTCTTCACCGCGTCCTGAAGCTCCTGCTGGACCTCGCCAACCCGGGCCTTGAGCTTCTTACGGGTGGCTTGTTGCTGGACAGCCTTCCCCTCGGCTTCGGTCAGGGCGTTTTTCAGGGCCTCAACCTCGGTCGCCGTCCCTACACACATTATGACACTCCGGTCAATGCTCACCGCTTACTCTTTCCGAATACACAGCAAGTCGTTACTCACCTTGCTTCCTGTGGAGCTGAATCTCACCTTGCCGAGCTCGTTCTCAGTCCGCTCCAACTTCTGCTTCAGTTCAGAGACTTCGGCATCATGCGAGGTTGCGGCCAACAGTGACGCCTGTTTAATCACATAATTAGTCTCCTACAAAGTGTTGATCCCCTGTCCGGCCTTGCTTTCCGAACACCGGACAGTTTCTGAGGGGCTACTGTCAGCATGGGGTGTTCTCTTTTACATAACTTACCTCGAAACATGTCAACAAGTTGTGGCAGGCCTCGTTTAGTCCGCTCTTAATGGACTGAACTTTCTCGATCACTGTACCCATAAGGATATGGTGCTCGTCCACAATGGAGGCGCCTCGTAGTGCCTCCATCAGGTTATCCGGTGCCCCTCGTTGGACAGGGGCCATCGGTGGAATTGGCACACCCCCCCTTCGAAGGAAGGCGCACGCTGGTTTCCAGGGCCGTATCGGTCCCCGGGACCGTATTTGGCTGAGGGCCAAATTGAATACGTCCCTCTTCGCTAGTCTCCATGGGGATCTGCTCCCCCATGTGTCCGGCAGCGGAGGTCTCGCCTTGCGGCGCCTCCTGACAGCGTCTTGGGGCCCTCCCGGGCTCGGAATAGTCCTTCGGGACAACACTTCGGTGTCGTCCTTGGCCTCAGGGGAGTAAGTGGGCGGTGGCGACGTATTGGCGATTTCCGCCGGATCCAACGAACCCCCAGATGAGGATCGCTGGATGCTACCACGGGCTGGACTGCAATGGCATAATTAACCATGTCAAAACAATAAAAAGGAGAGGCCGGGTACACTTATGTACGGGAGTCATAGTACTTACAATGCGGCCTGAGGCTTAGTGCGGAGGCGTCGCTCCGGACTGCTGTCAATGTCCCATGCGGTGTTGGCCGTAGGGGCGCCCTTCCCCTTCTTGAGCGTTCCCGCCTCCAGATTCGTGGAGGCCCCCCTCTTCTTCTCCTTAGGGGGAGGGTTCTTCTCCCCCTCCTCCTCTTCCTCGTCGTCGTCCTCAGGGACGGAGGAATGGGCTTCCTCGTCTTCGGATGTCATGTCTGAAGTGCCCTTGCGACGGGGGCCACTTTTGGCCCCCTTGGCATTCTTCTTGGCCTTCTTATCCGACGCCTTATATGGCACCGACACCAGCATCTTCGCCAAGCGCGGGATGACCGTCTCTTCAGGCAGCGGAGCCGGACATTAGATCCGCTTTGCCCTCTCCATCCAATCCTGAAAAAGCAATGATGAAAACTCAGACATCATCCTCGAAACAATTAAGTTGGGGATACGTCAAAAAATAACATACCTCGCTGGCGAGGTGTTCACAATCGTGACCACGGTCTGAATCCGTGGCCGCCGGTTTCTCATTGCCCTTAAAGAGCAACTTCCAGGCACCTTCGTGAGTAGTTTCGAAGAGCCTATCCAGGGTTTGGTGCTTCTTCGGATTAAACTCCCACAGAGGGCGACTTCTGCGCTGGCACGGGAGGATCCGACGAACTAGCATCACCTGGATTACATCGACAAGCTTGACGTTCTTGGCTATCATACTCTGAACACGCGTCTGCAGCGCTATCAGCTCATCGGGCGAACACCAGTTCGGATTCTTCTCGACCCAGGAGGTGAGTCGCATGGGAGCACCGGAGCGGAATTCGGCAGCTGCGGCCCAGGTGGTGCCGCGGGGTTCTGTGATGTAGAACCACTATTTCTACCACTCCTTTACTGTCTCCACGAAAGTGCCTTTCGGCAAGGAGACGTGTGACAGCTTACTCACCATGGCTCCCCCGCACTCCGCGTGCTGGCCATCCACCACCTTCGGCTTCACATTGAAGACTTTGAGCCATAGCCTGAAGTGGGGTTGGATGCGGAGGAAGGCCTCACACATGACGATAAACGCCGAGATGTTGAGGAAGGAGTTTGGGGACAGATCGTGGAAATCTATCCCGACATCAGCCCGCGAACAAAAGGGTGGAGTGGGAACCCTAGTCCGCGGAAGAAATGAGGGAGAAATACCACCCTCTCGTTGGGCTCCGGCGTGGGGACGACTTGTCCCTCGGCCGGTAGGCGGTGTGAGATTTGCTTCACCAAGTATCCGGCCGCCCGAAGCTCATTAATGTCCTCCTCCTTGACAGAGGAGACCATGCACTTGCCCTGACCTCCGGACCCGTACATGGTTGAGTGCTAGCTCAAGTGGAAAGGATATGAGAACTTGGGCACTGGGGCTCGAGATTGGAAGGGCAGAGATAGAGTGAGGGTGTGGGAGAGGATAGGGTATCCTTATCCCTTTATAAAGGCAGCAAATATTAAACGCCTCCCCACTCACCTTGGAATTCGCCTATTCCCAAGGGTTGTATAAACGGCGCGGTTGGATTACCCATGCCCACATTGATGAGAATCCCACTATAAGGGGGCACGATCTCTGCTTCAACAAGACGTGCCAATGGCAACCACGTCTCGGGACGTGGAGCGTCGGGCGCAAAACGGTCCGGAATTATGACCGGTCGGACGTGATGTCATGCAACCGAAATTTGTCAGCGGATTGAACTCGTGCAAAATTATATTCTCTCTGTGGTTGTGTATGGTGTGTGTGTGACAGGTCCGGATACTATCATCGTGTCCGAAGACTATCTTGGAGTCCGGATAGAAGAGAACCCGCCTTGCAATGCCGAAGACAATCTGCGCACCGGACTTCTCGTCATTGAAGCCAGGTTCAGGGGCTACTGACGGAGTCCTGGACTAAGGGGTCCTCGAGCGTCCGACCTATTATCCATGGGCCGGACTGATGGGTTGTGAAGACATGAAGGCCGAAGACTGTACCCGTGTACGGATAGGACTCTTCTTGGCATGGAAGGCAAGCTTGGCGATCAACTATGAAGATTCCTTCTTATGTAACCAACTCTATGTAACCCTAGATCCCTCCGGTGTCTATATAAACCGGAGGGCGTAGTCCGGATAGGGGATACTCATTACCATAGTCATACAGGCTAGACTTCTAGGGTTTAGCCATTACGATCTCGTGGTAGATTAACTCTTGTAATACTCATATTCATCAAGATCAATCAAGCAGGAAGTAGGGTATTACCTGCATAGAGAGGGCCCGAACCTGGGTAAACACCGTGTGCCCCGTCTCCTGCAACCATCAACCTTAGACGCACGGTTCGGGACCCCCTACCCGAGATCCGCCGGTTTTGACACCGACAGGCTCTATGTTGTCTGCCATAGATTTGGAGGCTGACTTGTGGGCCTACTAAGTTCATGAGTACACAAGGTTTCTCAAAAAAAGAAACTTAGTCAACAATCGACTCTACCAGCGTCACACCGTTAGATGTCAATCTAACGACAATTGTGCTTCTTCAATCTCTGATCTTCTTGCTCTAGCCGCCCAAACCAGCGCCGGCGGAACTGCTTGCTCCCGCCTCCTGTGGCCGGCTGTGCTGTCGGGTAGGCCTCACGGCCCCACCATACTCGCATCCCTGGCCTGGCTATCCCTCTACTCACCCACACCTCCTATTATTTTCCGGCGACGACAGCAGAACCAGTCAACCCTCATACGCCCCACCGTGTGGCAACCACTGCTGAGTCTTCCCCGGCTCCGTGTCTTTCCCTTCCTAGGCCTCGCTGTCGTCCACCACCCTAGTGCTCTCGGCGTGGCGTGGTCAACGTGGTCAACCAACGACATCCATCGGAAGTGGACTGTACGTGGAGAGGCTGACAGCTGGGCCCACCCGCACACAAGGAAATGTCTCCTTATTACGTGCAAAATAATGATTCCTCCACCTGACAGCTGGGACCCATCGGAAGGGCCTCTGTATTTCGCGAAAAAACGTTCCCCCCGCTGAAACCTCGGACCCACCAGCTAAGTCTTCGCACGCAAGGAAGTGCCTCCTTATTATGCACAAAAATATGAATACTCCCCCTGCTAACTGGGACCCACCATAGTGGGAGGCTGACTTGTGGGTCTACTAAGTTGACGTGGACGGAGGGCTTTGTCAACTTAGTCAATATGAACAATTCTAGCTCCAGTGACCGTATGATGTCCATCCAACGGTCATAGTGCTTCTTCAACCTCTGGTCTTCTTGCTCCAGCCGCCCAAACCAGCGCCGGTCGTGCCGCCTGCTCCTGCCTCCCGTGGCCGGCTGTGCTGCCGCGGAGGCCTCATCGCCCCTACTACTCCCACCGTTGGTCAGGACATCCCTCTACTCACCCACACCCCAAGTTATTCTGCGGCGACAGCAACCTCACACTGCAGCCAACCAGTGAACCCTCGTACTCCTCTCCATGTGGGCATCCACTGTCGCGTCTTCCCCGGCTCCGCGTCGCCCCCTTCCTAGGCCTCGCCATCGTCCACCGCCTTGGTGCTCTTGGCGCGGCGTGGTCAATGTGGTCAAGGAACGACTTCCATTGGAAGAGTACTATACGTGGAGAGGCTGACAGCTGGGTCCACAGCCGCAGCAAGGAAGTGCCTCCTTATTGCGCGCAAAATAATGATTCCTCCACCTCACAGCAGGGACCCACTGGACGGGCCACTGTATTTCTCGAAAAAACATTTCCCCTGACTACTGGGACCCACCAGCTACATCTTCGCACGCAAGGAAGTGCCTCCTTATCCTCCCCGATAGTCGGGACCCACCTGGTCGAAGCGTACGTAGCGTTGTCATTCTGGTCACGAACGTGTACGTACATACTAGTCGATCAGTGTGTCTGCAGGCTGCAGCGATGAACCGTGGCCGAGTAAGGAAGGGCACGTGTCGTAGTAGAGGCGTGCACGTAGCATGTACACATACGTACAACCAGGGTGCAAGAAAGTAAATACGACCATGTACGTACATACCGGTGGGGTTTCAAACGCCTACTCGCGCATATGTACAGCCAGGGCTCATGTACATGGAGAGGCAGCGACGGCGTCCTGTTCATCGGCAGCCAACCGGCTGGGTCGGAACGGAGAAACTGCGTCTTCATGTTCATTGGGAGGCAACGGAATGCGTCGTGTTCATAGGGAGCCAACCGGCTTGGACGGAACAACCGATCAAAATGAGGCCCGGCGTACCGCAGAAGGGAGGAAACGGCCTTGTGTTCGAATGGCTACGGTCGAAATGGAATCTTGTTCATCGAGAGGGGTGTGGCGTACCGCAAAACGGAGGAAACAGACTTCTCTTCGACCTCCTATGGTCAAAATGGGATCTTGTTGATCGGGAGGGGTGTGGCGTACCGCGAAACGGAGGAACGAACTTGTATTGGAGCGCTACGGTCGAAATGGGGGTCCTGTTCATTGGGAGGGGTGTGGCGTACCACAAAACGGGACACCACGGCTACTGTTCGTCTCCACTATCGACCTCCTCCAGCCTCCACGGGCTACTGTTCATCCACCGTCAACCTCCTCTAGCCTCCACCCGCGATTGTTCATCCATGGGCTCCTGTTCATCTAGCCTCCACCGCTCTTCCACTGGCTACTGTTCAACCAGCCCTCTCCATGGGGTCTTGCTCAACCACCCCTCCATGGGCTACTATTCATCCAACCCTCCACCAGCTACTGTTCAACCAGCCCTCCATGAGGTCCTGTTCATCCAGCCCTCCACGGGGTCCTGTTCATCCACCCCCAATCGGCTCGATCGATCGGGGTCCTGTTCATCCAGCGGCAATGGCCTCTACTACCACGGGGTCCTGTTCATTCAACCCCCACTGGGAACTGTTCATCCAACCCCCCAACAACGCTCACTCTTCATCAAAAGGCAGCAGGTTCGATCGACTTCAATTAGCAGCAGTAGCGAAGGAATCGCTCGATCGGGTTTAGTTAACAGCCAGATCGATTGATCGCTCGGGTTCAGTAACACGTAGCCTGCAATGCAATTTCTCGGGTTCAGTAGGCGAATGCCTCACTCGGGTTCAGTTAGAGCCCAAGGCCTCGCACCCACACGTGTACGTGTACGAGAGAAATGTGCATCGCTCGGCCCCAACCATCCACCCTCACCGGGAACTCCCTGATATTTTCATTTCCCTCGCTTCTACCATAGTTTTTTCCGTCATGGACCGTCACACCCTGCATTTTGTAACATGTCATTTGCATTAATAAAGCATGAAAATTTGGACCAACAAAAACTTTTGCATTATTTGGCTTTTATTTTGGAGTTGGATTTCTCTGTGTGGTTTTTCAAGTGCTCTTTAAAGTCAACTACTCCACCTTCTGTACTTCATCTCCTTGCCCCAAACTTCTACCCAATGATCATGCCATGTGTATAGTGCAATATAGTATTTTCTTACAAAAATAATTTGGCCAAATAGTATTTTCAAAAATTAGTTTTCCAAAAACCCCTGGATTGAGGTTTGCACTGCAAGTACCTGATTTGGGGTATGAAAAATATTTCAAAGAGTATATTTGAAACCTATTAGATATAGGATTCCCATAAACCACAAAAAGATAATTTTAAAAGTTATTTTCCTATTTTATTTAAAAGCTTTTTCTTAAGGCCAGAAATGGTCTTTAATAGGGAAAAATTATTTTATTATTTTAAAAATATTTGACAAAAATCATGGAAACTCAGTGGGCATATATTTACCATATATAAGAGTTTCAACATATGGTCATGATCAAAATATTGGATAAAACCTCCCAAAACCATTTCTGCCCATTTCAAGGGTTTGAAATATTTCTACAGGAAATATTTTCATAAAAATCCAAGGAAAATCCAACAAGTCACAAATGCATATTGTGATCACCTTGCAAAGCCTCATGTCAATTAAAGTCATTTTGGTTCACCAAAATGCCCCCAAACCCTCTCTGACCAGAATCAAATTTGAACAAGTTTGTACTACCAACTTTCTCTCCTTGACCCCAACTTTTGTGAGCATGTTCACATGACCAACTGAGGCCACTACACCAAGTAGTGCATCAAGGAGAAGTGATTTTCTCAACTAGATCTACACAAGTCCATTTCTGCTAATTTCTAGGGTTTACAAAAGTTGCATTGGCAACTTTGCCCAAATACGCTCCAAATTGGTGGAAGACCCTAATTATATGTGTCATTTCACCCTGTGGAGTCTCATGGAAATTGGAAATCATTTGCTTGCCAAAACCTTTACCAAACACCTTCTGCCACTTTTCAATAATCACCATTTTGACCACTAAAACTATTCTCCTTGAGCTCAACTTTTTACCACAACCCCTGCTAGTCCCCTTTCACCTCCAGTAACAATGGCAAATCCACAACTCAATTATTGGATGGGTAAAACCCCACTTTCTCTCTCTGGACAGCCCATTTCTCCCTCTTCTTCTCCCTCTCTCCTCTCCTACTGGCCACCCAGGGCATCTAAGGCCATCTCCTACTTCTTTACTCCTCCCTAGAGCTACCAGCCACCTTTGGTCGTGCCCTAGTCGCATAGAAAATGGCCATGCCGGCCATTTGGGCGCTCTGGAGCACGCTACAGTGCGCTCCGGCACTGTAGCCGCCCCCTGCCAAGCACCCCGGCCACCTCGGGCCTTCCCAGCGCGCCCGACGAGACGCCTCGACGTCCGCAACACGGCAGTTGGTCGGCCCCATCCTCCTTCTCCCTCCTCTCGCCCCAGCTCGCACGCGCGCCGGCCGCCCGAGCGCACCAGTGAGCGCGCTCACACGCGCGGTGCCCTGGCCCCCTGCTTTCCCTCTCTTCTCTCCCCTCGCCCTAGAACAACCCCACAAACACCTCAGACACGCCCCGACGAGCCCCCGTGACCCGCTTCGACCGCAACAGGCTCGCCGGCGCACGGGTCCTCGGTGGACCGTCGCCCGCCTATTTAAGGACTTCCCCGAGCTCTCCTCTCCTCACCACTCGCTCTCTGCACCACCAAATCATCCCCCTGCGCCCCCAGTTCCTCTCCAGAACTGCCCGAGCTCAAGATTGAGCTCGAGCTTCGCCGCTTCGGCTCGCCGGAGTCCGCGAGGTACAGGCCTCCCCCGCTCCTCCTCTGCCCTGATCTGAAACCGCCTCCTCCCACTGATCATTTCCCCTCTCTCCCCCACCTCGTTTGCAGCCGGAGTCGACCGGAGCGACCACCACCCGAAGCTCCTCCGCCGCAAGACCTCGTCGCCGGTGAACCAGGCAACTCCGGTGATGTCCACCACCTCCACCCGACGGCGACACGACGCTGAGCCCAGCCGTGCCCTCGCCCGACCTCGCCGTGCCCTGCATCGTCGCCGGTGAGCTCGCCAGCCGCCTGGACTCGGGGTTAGGGATGACAGGCGGGCCCCGCCTGTCAGCCTCTCCCCTCCATCGCTCCCCTCTCTCTCGCTGACGCCTGGGCCCCGCCCGTCAGGTTTAAACCTGGCGCGCACGCGTGCACCAGTGCGTTGGGCCGCCTCTCTGGCTGGGCCTGCTGCGCTGCGGCTGTTCTGGCCCAGCAGGCACAGTGCTCCTTCCCCTTTTTCTTTTTCTGTCATGTTTCCAAAAATTCCACAGGATAAAATATATGTCCAAATAAATCAATTCCAATTCCTAAATTCCTAAAGTATTGCAACCTATTTAATGGTGCAACTTTCATTCGAATCCAACAACCTTTTCTTCACTATAAATATTTAAATGTGATTTTAAGCATTTAAATATACCTTTGTAAATCCATTTCTCCTATTCTGCTACTCCAAATCCAAAACTAGGAATTTCCCCCTTCTTAGTTTTCAACCTAGTATTTAACAAAAATGAGTTGACATTTTTCTGAGCACTTTGGTTTTTCTATTTTATTATTGCCTTATTTTCTCGTTATTATTTTGCGACGATAGATTGCGTTGCCGAAGAAGGAGTTGGACCAGAAGACTTTGAAGACCCAGAAGACTTTGCTGAGCCAGGCAAGCAGCCCTTTGACCATGTCTATGAAACCCTTTTTATGCATGTCATATAGCACCATATTGTTGTTGCAATGGAATCATGATGAGGTGGTAACCACCTTGATGGGTTGCCTATGTTCCTTCCTTGTTGGTACTTGCATTATGCATGACCCTACCTTCCTATGAGGGTATGCCGGTGGGAGTAGATAGGATGCTAAAGTAGTGCTACACAAAAAGGGACGGGAATATGCATGGTGATGGAGACAAAGTATTTTCAAAAGACTTTTCGAAAACCCCCATCGGGTGCCACTTATGCCCGGGGGAGATGATGAGTTGGGTAACCACTTGATGACGAAGTGGTGTACCGAGGCAAGTGTGTGTGTTGTTTTTCAAAACGGATTGGTTTAAGTTGCGACCATTATTCCAACCTTACATGCGCAACCACTCTACCCTTGTATGGGAAAGGACATTATTGATTACCTAGGCCGATACTAGCTTGGAGCCCGCGTTACTAGTGATGGGAGAGTTGTTGGTGCGCTCTCTCGGGATGGGGTCGTGCCAGGTAGGGTGGCCATGACTGTTTTCACAGGGCACCGGACACACCGTTGTGTCCCCTCTCGGATGTTAAGATCTCGAGTGAGTCTCGTATGATGTACATCATGAGGATACGGAACAATGAGTGGACTCCTTGTTAGTGTCGTCTAGGGAAAGATAGTGATCGGGTGCTTACCCCGGGTACTTGAGGTACCGCGGATCGTGGATGACACAGAAGTTCCCCGGATCTTGTGGGTAAAGTGTGCAACCTCTGCAGAGTGTAAAACTATTCGAATAGCCGTGTCCATGGTCAAGGACAGTTGGGTAACCGCTCTTGAGCTACGTCCACTTATTTACAAACCAGTGTGTGTGGGAAGAACTACTTGGGTCAAGTCAAAGGACTTGACATGAATGAGTTGGGTTGGATCCCTCTCCCTTTATGTTGATATCTGTAACCAGCCCCTATGATTACTTGAATTCATGCGATGCATGGTTTACCAGTTATTTAACATGTCATAACATGACAAAATTAGCTTTCTGCAAAAAATTGCCTATGTCATGCATTGTTGTGTCTTGAGCCAAAACATGGGTTGCTTGCGAGTACATTCAAAGTACTCATTGGCTTGCCACTGGTTATTTAATTGGCCAGGCATGGAAGAACAGGAGTTCGAAGAAGAGTTCTTTGGAGACGAGCATGCGAACTAGGACATTTCCCAGTTAGAATGCCTGTAGGGTTAAGGCAGATGGCATGGGTTCTACTTAACGACGAAGATTTCCGCTGCTTAAGCTTATTTGATATTCAGCCCTTGTGGCGTTATCTATGTAAGACTTGACCATAATGGTCATAATTTGTGTAAGACGGTATGTATGGATGTAAGACTCTTGTTATTCAGCTTCAGCTTCTGTGTGTTCAGTGAGCATTGATCTCTGGGATCACTGTACACGTGCATTCGGTGATCACGACTTATGAGTCGGGGTCCCCACATGGACGGCCCATAGAATGTCATGCAGCTGCATCTCCGCCCTGCCCAGGACGGAAAGCCCATTTTCTATCATGATTTTTTGTCATAGAAGTAGGAGCCCACCACATCTATGATGATACTCGGGTTTTTCACAATTATCATCATAGAAGTGTCATAAGCATGACAGGAAAAAATTCGTTCGGCCCAAAATGTCACGGATGTGTCTTTTTTTGTAGTGGTAGCACTCTGATGTATTCAGTGGCTATGACATGAGCACATTGCTGTAACCCGTAATGAATGAAACCTGTTTAGCAGGCTGGGCGTAGTGTTGGTGAACATCTAATGATTTCTATTAACGGAAGTCGTGGAGTATCCCCTTTTGCTAATAAATAAATAAATAAATAAATAAATTAGGAGAGGCCCTGTCAGGTCAGCTTTGTTCCCGTTGGAAGACGTAGAGCAAATTGCAGTCCAACAACAAACTATATCATCAAATACCAGTTTCGTAGCCAAAAATGAATACTACTAAACAACAATGTCATCATGTTTTAGTCATCATACAATCACCAAACACAAATCAACATACATAATAAGTGATGTTCTCACAATAAAGTACTAAACAACAACTTCATCAGGTTTCAGTTGTCATAGCAAAAACAATTTCACATAGTAGATAAAAGTCGTCTTTTCACAGGCAAATACGACAAAAGAAATATAATACTCATCCGTGGCACCAACGTCAACATCTTCGCCATGTGTATCAGTCTGAATCGTAATCCCCCCCAGTGTCATCATCTTCTTCATCCTCAATGTCCTCGAACATTGGCTTCTTATTGATCAACTCTTCTACGTCCATAACCCGACAAGGAATCTTTTCACCAACCTTATTGATGTGATGGTTCTCAAATATATTTTGAACATCTATGGAATCTTCTACATCAGTAGCAGTGTAAGCATCATCTTGTTGTGCAACTTCATTAAATGAATTCCTCTGCTCAAACTTTTGCAATACTCTCCAGTCTTCGTTACGTGAAAATGTGCATTCCAAGAAAAAAAATATGTGTTGCTTGAATTGCCAAAATATAAGGCTCATCGGTGTGGTACGCCACCTTGACATTGATGGATTTGAAATAATCATCAGCATTGGGTTTTACAATCCTGGAAAACTGGTTATACCAATGACAGCAAAACAGAACCACACATCGATGAACCTCGAAACTCAAGATATACTGCAACTGAACAATGTCTATTATGTTAGCATACATTTCTGTTGTCACTTTCTTGTGCGTATTCGTGCTCATGACGACACTATTTTGTGTCTTCCTACCTTCGTCGCATGCAAGGGTGTTGTAGTGCACATGTCCAACAACGCAAGACTCATAATATATTACCCGAGTATCAAGACCCATTGCTAGTTCGTAAAGGGCATCATTAACTGCATGCCCATCCTCCCACATCTTCTTAACCTATGGTTAGAAAATAGACAGGCTGATCATCTTATGTACTTGATATATTAAAAGAATTGACAGTGCAATTCAAAAGCTTGCACAACTCTTAAACCATTTCACAAATCCTGCCCTAACCAGTTTGTCAATGTTTCTTGGATTTTGCGCTAATAACTCCTCTTCACAGATAATGTAGAACATAGTGATCGCGTTAAACCTCTAAATATATAAGAATGTGCTTCAAGTTTAGTACTCCCTCTATCCCATAATATAAGAACATTTTTCAAGCTAACATAGCTTCAAAAATGTTCTTATATTATGGGACGGAGGGAGTAGATTACTATGTATAAGCTGCAGTAGTTAGCACTTACTCGACATAACGTAGATTCTTAGGACAGTTATTCAACACATACCAAACCATTTTGTCCAAATCTTTAGGTTTTTCATCTTGTCAACTCTTCCCTGTTACACGAATAGAACAATCGAAAACACTGAGCTCAGGATTGTTTTCACCCACCTTTTTGCTAAGCTGATCAGTTGTTTCAATGTATTTTGAGAAGAATGTCAACGCTTTTGTAGCAATGTAGGCCTCTGCAATGGAACCCTGAGGTCTAGCTCTATTCCTAACATAGCCATTGAAAGTGCCTAGCCACCTTTCAATAGGGTACATCCAGCCATATTGTATTGGACCTCTAAGTAGCGCCTCATCATGTAGATGAACAACCAAATGTACCATCACATCAAAGAAGGCTGGAGGATATATCTTCTCAAGGTCGCATAGGATAGTTGGTATCTTGTCTTTAAGACACTTAACATCATCTATCCTGATATTTCTACTACAAAGTTCCCTGAAGAATTGTCCCAACCCTGCATCTGCTTTTTATAAGTCAGGGCGGCCCAATCCTCTAAGGAGAATAGGTAAAACCCTTTGAAGTAGGACGTGACAGTCATGAGTTTTCAACCCTTATACCTTGGTTCCATCTACACTGACTCTCCTTTCAGGATTGGAAGCAAATCCATATGGGAATCTCACACGTGACATGACCTTGCCAAATTCTTCTCTTTTTTGCTTGTCCAAGACGTACACAGCTGGTGCCATATCCCATGATTCACCATCGGCTTTCACCTGCAAATCGGATCTGATATGCGGGTGTGTCAAATCAATCCTAGATTTTAAGGTATCATTTGTCTTGCCTTAAGTATTAAGAAGTGTGCCAATAATCCCGTCACATATATTTTTCTTGATGTACATCACATCAAGATTATGCCGCAGATCCAAATCTTTCCAATACTCCAAGTCCCACAAAGTAGACATGTGGGTAAACAATAATCTCTCTTATTCCATGCCATGGTTCCTTTCTCACTACCATTATCAGGATGGTTTCCTGGTGTAATATGTCTGACCTTGTGTAATTTCTCCTACAACTCATCGTTGGTGAGCCTCTTTGGCGCATCACGATTTGCATGAGCTGCATCAAACACAACTATTCAATAGTTGTTAGCACACGACTTGTCCTTGGCAAGGAAACGGTGGTGTCCAATGTAACAGATCTTGCTAAGTATTGGGTATGACAGCAGATTCTTGTCACGAACAAATGCATTGTAACCATGTGTCATTCGCCCTGACATAGTACCCAAAGCCGGATAATCATGGATGCACCAAATTATAACAGCACACAGAAATAAATCAGCTGGTGCACTACTATATATGTCTCAAGTGAGAACACCCCTCCATAGCTTTTGAAGTTCCTCCACAAGAGGCTCCATGAATAAATCAAAATCCTTTCCATGACTTTTTGGACCTGCGATGAGCAAGGTCATCATGTAGTTTGATTCTTTGGTGCAGACATTTGGTGGCATATTATAAGGGATCACAAGCACTGGCCACATGCTATATGTGGCGCTCTGCTGGCCAAATGGGTTGAATCCATCTATAGCTAAGCCAAGTCTAATGCTTCTCGGCTCAACAACAAACTTTTTGTGTTTCAGATTAAATCTTGTCCAGTCACTACCATGAGATGGATGACTCATTACATTCTGATCTATGTACTCCTTGTTCCTAGAATGCCATAATACATCCTCTCTTGTTTGAGCATCATGAAACAACCTCTGCAATCTTGGTATAATTGAAAATGTCTCAGAACCTTATGAGGAATCCTCTTCACAACATCGCCATCTTTCCATCTTGATGATTTGCATTTTGGGCATTCACTTAAGTTGGCGTAATCCTTCCGAAAGAGAACACAATTATGCTCACAAACACGGATCATATTATATCCAATTCCAACTACATGAAGGAAATTCTTCATTTTGCTGTAGGTGTGTGGCAGCTCAGACGCATCTGGGTAAGATTTGCGGAAAGTAGCCAACATCGCAACAAATGATTTGTTGGCCATCCGCTCAGATGTCTTCACCTGTAGAAAGGTGATCATAGTTGGGAATATTGACATCTTATTTCCTGCGGTGACTGCCACATTGCATTGTTCCAACATGCGGGCCCACCATTTTTGTTGTGCAGATGTAAGTTCTCAAAATGCGCGAGCATTTTGTAGCATTCTTTTAATGTTGGTCAAAATCGCTGGCTCCACCACCACCACCTCCTCCTCCTACTCTTCCTCCTGAGCATCAGGCAAGTCAATATGGTGATCTACTACTTCCATATAGTCAGTAACATTGACGTTCACAGCTTCACCATGATGAACCCACCTAGTATATGTGACCGACATCCCATACAAGTGTAGATGATTTTGCATAGTTGACTGGGTTCTTGAAACTGAATTCATACAACTACTACACGGGCAATGCACATCTGATTTTGGACCACCGTATTCAGCTCTGATAAAGTTCATGAAGTTTTTAACACCCTCGACATATGCAGGGGAGAATATTCAAGCAGAAGTTATCCAAGTCTTGTCCATCAGCTAGACATAAAAATTAGTTCTTTTACTAGATATTATAGGAAAAAATATATGTTTTTATAAAGTCTAGAAAAATACCTAGGTCGATGTCTAAAGCTATGGCAAGATATCTAGACAAGCAGATCTAATTAACGAAATATATGTAAAGCTAATTCAGCAAACAGATTGAGTGCTAAATTGTGGCAGGCTATTCCAGCAATCAATGAGGCCGAGCACACGGCCATTAAAGGCCATCTCAGTAACAAAGATTGAGTGTAAAATGGTGTCGAGCTATTTCACCTAACATATTGGCTACTAGACCATGGCAATCTACTTCACAATGCATACATGGTCCTAATATATGGCAGGATATTTTAGGAACTAATCGAGCATGGCATGCCATGTTAGCAAAGCAAATTGAGTGCTGAACAGGGCAAGGAAGCTTCTTAAGCAGAGCAGATCTACTGTAAACTATTTCGGCAAGCAGTGAGATTAACAACGTCTATAAGCTAACATTCAGTGCTACTCCGACATGCACGGGGTGTAAGTCTAGAATGCGCGTACCGTGGGAGAAGCTGACCGCCGTGCGACTCCACAAGAATGTCACCAGCGGTGGCGGCACGGATGGAGGATGGAAGTTTACAAGAGCGTACTATGGGAGCGAGAGGATCGTCATGCGTCCCCTCGATGAATCATGGCGCTGACGTATCGGCGTTGCGTGGATGGCGGCTTTGGCGGAATAGCATACAATGGGTAACAAATTACTGTTGGGCAATTGATAGAATATCAAATAATTATGACGACATCCAAGGCGATGATCATGTATATAGGCATCACGTCCAAGATTGGTAGACCGACTCCTGCCTGCATATACTACTATTACTCCACACATCGACCACTATCCATCATGCATCTAGTGTATTAAGTTCATGGAGAAATGGAGTAATGCAATAAAAATGATGACATGATGTAGACAAGATCTATCCATGTAGGAACAGACCCCATCTTTTTATCCTTAATAGCAACGATACATGTGTGTCTCGCTACCCCTTTTGTCACTAGGTGAGGACACCGCAAGAACGAACCCATCACAAAGCACCTCTTCCCATTGCAAGGAAAATCAATCTAGTTGGCCTCATTGAACCAAAGATTCATAGAAGAAATATGAGGCTATAAAAATCATGCATATAAGAGATCAAAGAAGACTCAAATAATATTCATAGATAGATCTAATCATAAACTTGCAATTCATCGGATCCCAACAAACACACCTCAAAAATTCATTACATCAAATAGATCTCCAAGAACATCGAGGAGATCATTGTATTGAGAATCAAAAAGAGAGAACAAGCCATATAGCTAGTGCATGTGGACCCATTGGTCTATGGTGAACTACTCACGTATCATTGGAGGAGCACCAATGAGGATGATGAACCCCTCCGTGATCGTGTTCCCCTCCGGCAGAGTGCCGGAATAGGGCTATAGATTGGACCTCGTGGTTTTGGAACTTGCGGCGGCTGTAATTGTGTTTGATCGCTCCCCTAGGGTTTCTGGAATATTTGGGTATTTGTAGGGCTGAGAGGCAGTGGAATGGAGCTCTGTGGGTCCCACCACCCATCAGGGTGCGCCTGGGGCCTCTGGTGTGCCCTCATGGGTTGTGGGCCCCACGGGCCGTCCCTCATCCACTTCCTTGGTTCCCAAGTTGTCTTATGGTCCCAAAAAAATCTCCGAAAAGTTTCACCGTGTTTGGACTCCGTTTGATATGGATATTCTGCGAAGTAAAAAACAAGCAAAAAACAACAACCGACACTTAGCACTATGTCAATAGGTTAGTCCCAAAAAATGATATGAAGTTGTTATAAAATGAACATAAAACATCCAAGAATGATAACATAACAGCATGTAACAATAAAAAATTATAGATACATTGGAGATGTATCACTAAGCTATTGACCTAGTGCCCCGTGCCAGTTGTTGTTTTTTGCTTTTTTTTTACTTCGCAGAATATCAATACCAAACGAAGTCCAATTGCCACGAAACTTTTTGGAGATTTTTTCTGGTGATATAAGACCCTGAAAGCTTCCGGAACACACAAGGGGAGGCCCGTGGGGCACACTAGACACCAGGGCACGCTGGGGGCCTTTATAAATACTCTAAAATCCCCAAAACCCCATGGGGGTCGACGAAATACTTTTTCCACCACCGCAAGTTCCAGAACCACGAGATCCGATCTAGAGGCCCTTTCTAGCACTCTGTTGAAGGGGGCAACGATCACGAAGGGGTTCTTAATCATCCTTGCTGCCCCTCCGATGATGCATGAGTAGTTTACTACAGATCTACGGGTTCGTACTTAGTAGCTAGATAGCTTCTTCTCTCTTTTTGATCTTTAATACAATTTTCTCCTCGATGTTCTTGGAGATCTATTTGATGTGATGACTTTTTTGCGGTGTGTTTGTTGGGATCCGATGAATTGTGAGTTTATGATAAGATCTATCCATGAATATTATTTGAGTCTACTTTGAACTCTATAATGCATGATTGTTATAGCTTCGTATTTCTTCTCCGATTTATTGGTTTGTTTTTTTCCAACTAGATTGATTTATCTTGCCATGGGAAGAGGTGCTTTGTGATGGGTTCGATCTTGCGGTGCTCAATCTCAGTGATAGAATGAGACATGACACGCATGTATCGTTGCTATTAAGGGAAACAAGATGGGGTTTATTCACATGTGAGTTTATCTTGTCTACATCATGTCATCTTGACTAATGCATTACTCCGTTTTTCCATGAACTTAATACACTAGATGCATGCTGGATAGCGGTCGATGTGGGAGTAATATAGTAGATGCAGAATCGTTTCGGTCTACTAATCTTGGACGTGATGACTATATACATGATCATTGCCTTGGATATCGTCATAATTATATGCTTTCTATCATTTGCCCGACAGTAATTTGTTTACCCACCGTATGCTATTTTTCTCGAGAGAAGCCTCTAGTGAAAAGTATGGCCCCAGGTCTATTTCCTATCATATTAAAACCAAAAATACCTTGCTGCAATTATCTTTTATTTATTTTATTTTGTGTTTTAGTTAGATATATTTATCGAATCTCATACAATTTAATCTATCTCAATACCGTTGAGGGATTGACAACCCCTTCACGCGTTGGGTTACAAGTATTTGTTGTTTGTGTGCAGGTGTTATTTACATAGTGTTGCTTGGTTCTCCTACTGGATTGATAAACTTAGTTTCATAATTGAGGGGAAATACTTACCTCTGTTGTGCTGCATCATTCTCTCCTCTTCGGGGAATTACCAATGCAGATTATAAGCAATCAGGAAGAATTTCTGGCGCCATTGCCGAGGAGACATGATCAACATCTATCTAGTACCTATGCATAAACTCTCATCTACTTGCAATTTACTTTATTTTTCAGTTGCCTCTTGTGTTCATCTCCCCCACTTCTTAAAGGTTTTTGCAAAAATACAAAAATATTTTGTGTTTGCCTTTCAGTCTTGGTCATCTTGTCATCATGACTAGCATAACTACCCCTCCTTTGTCACCGGATTTTGAAGTTCTTTATTTCAAATAGAAACAAGGAGAAAATTTGAAAGATGCCTAGTATAGATTAATGGAATCATACCATATTTGCACTATAAAAGGAGATGCTAAAATTTTGCTTCACAACTTTTATATAGGTTTAACCATGCATCATAGACAACTTTGGGATTTTGCCGCTAAAGAGAATTTTGTTGAAATTGATGCTAACACTGCCTATGAAATAATAGAGGGAATATTGGGAGTTCCACCACCCCCAAAAAGGATTTACCGTTACTCAAGAGGGGATTCAAATATTAGAAAAGTTGGGTGATATACAAAATTTTTTGGTTGAAATGCAAAAGTCTAACGAACCTCTCAAAAATATTAGTGGGAACCTCAATCATATGAATAATTTGATTACTCAGTGTAATAAGCAGTTGGATATTTTAGATCTTAAAATGGTCTCATTTCTAAGAATAATGGGAAGCGTAAAGAGCCTCCCGGGTTTGCGGAAACTCTTGCAAAGATTGCAAAAACCAAAGATGACAACACTTGAATCTATGCATTATGCCTAGCTAGGAGTGTAAAACAATAACGCTTGTTGGGAGGCAACCCAATAGTTATCTTTGAAATTTTTGGTTTTCTTTTTGTTCTTCAATAAATATGCAATTATACTTCTGTTATGTTTTTTTATGTTTTAGTTAGTGTTTGTGCCAAGTAAAGCCTTTGGGATGATTTGGGCGACAGTTGATTTGATCCTGTTGGAACATGGAAACTTTTGCGCCCAGTAACAGAATTGACCTGCTCTGCTGGAAGGCGACAAATTATTGATTTTCTACACATTATTGAGATGCAAATTGCCCATGTTATCCTAATTTCTCAGAATTTTTGGAGTTATAGAAGTATGGTCAAAGTCCAGATTACTACAGACTGTTATGTTTTTGACAGATTCTGTTCTTATTGCATTGTGTGCTTATTTTGATGAATATATGGATTGTATCGGGGGGTATAAGCCATGGTAAAGTTAGAATACAGTAGGTATAATGCAATAATAAAATATGAATGGGTTTGCAACATTACTTACAGTGGTGATTTGCATTATTATACTAACGGTTCTCACAGTGGTTTTGTTAAGTTTTATGTGGTTGAAGTTTTCAAGTTTTGGGTGAGATCACGATGGATGAAGGAATAAGGAGTGAAAAGGGCCTAAGCTTGGGGATGCCCATGGCACCCCAAGGTAATATTCAAGGAGTACCAAGCAACTAAGCTTGGGGATGCCCCGGAAGGCATCCCCTCTTTCTTCTAACGACCATCGGTAATTTTACTTGGAGCTATATTTTTATCCGTCACATATCGTGAGTTTTGTTTGGAGTGTCTTGTATTATATGAGTCTTCGATTGTTTTTCTTTTTAGTTTGTCACAACCTGTTGACACCAGTTTTTTACATGGCGTAAAACCCTATCAAGATGACATCGGATGGGAAAAGATACAACTGCAAAGTTCTTCTCGTCGAAACGGTCGATTATAGTATAAAACTATTCCCAATCCGAGTTTGTATGCAAAAGTTATAGACATCCGAATACAGCCCTATCACAAGCCAAAAGTGGCGCGCCCCACCAGACACCCTGTCTGATGGGTAGCGTGAATAATAGCCTGTTTTGCGTGAGCGATTTGACCCTCAAGATAACCTCTGATGAAAAAACGTTCAACATGAAAGTTGTTCGTCTTGTCGAAACGGTCTAAGATTGCTTCTGGGACCATTTCCATCCGATATCGTATACCACCTCAAAAATTACCCGCAAAGTCCACCTAGTTTAAACCGAACAGGTTTGGAAAGTTCAGACAAAACCAATCCGAATTTGACTAGGATTATGGACGTGAATCCAATCCTTTTCCTTGCATGGGAAGTCCAGCACCTCTTATACACCTAAGGGGTGACGGCAGATTGAAAAGCACACAATTGACAAATCAATCTATCATCTTTTACCTTTACTTTTATCTTCTCCCTTGTTCTTCTTCTTCCTCGTTCTTTGTTCGCTCTTCATTTGCAGGGCGACGAACCTCGAGGACCTAGGGGCGATTAGGTCGACCTAGGGCAGAACATAGATGCCACGCGCCCTGATGGGGTCCCTCCCGGGTGTGTGGGGTTTCATGTCCTGAAAAGCACCCGCCGGATTGCTTGCATACCGCGCTTCCAGACGGGTTTCCTTCAACGTGAGCTGCGGTGCATCACCCTCGGCATTGGAGGTACACGGTGACATGTTTGTGTGCGAACACATTTTTTGGCGACTCCGCTAGGGACGAAAGATTGAGAATCATCATCAACCATGTCTAATCTCCCCAAGCCCTCAGAAGTTGACGCCGATAACATCATTAAGCCCAGTCTTTATGAACTATCGGAGGAACATCGCCAAGCCTATGAAACACGCAAGAAGCAATGTGAAGATGATTTAAGGTGCTCAAGAAGAAGCACGAGGAGGAGGATTTGGAGGCATTTCTTGCAAATTTCAAGAAGGACCGGCAAGGCAACATCACTGCGGTTGGAAACGTCAATTTTCCTCCCCTCATTGACGAACAAGATGTAATCACTGTGAGTAAAGGTTTTTCTCCAAAGTAAGTGGCTGTGATTGAAAGTCTTGTTAGTAAGGGTAATGTGATGACGTATAATTCTTTTATGGCAAATACTAATGCTAAGGGAAATATGCCTTCGTCATCTAGTGGTACTGTTGGTGTATCTGAAAACCATAGTCTAACTTTACCTATTTCATCGGCACCTCCTATAGAACAACAATATAGTATGTCGTTGAATTTTTACCCTAGTCAAACCAACCAGCTTGTGGCTGCACCTGCGTATCCTAATCCTATTATGAGTGTGCCCAATTCGGCGTCAATGCCGAATCACTGTGTCACACAACCCATAGGCATGAGCATGTTTGGTCTTCCACCGAATTATGGTTCGGCGCCCATCCCACAAGTTTCACCAATAGCTAGTACTCAGGTTGCTCCTATATCATTGCCACAAACATCTTCATCTACCTCGGATCCAATTTTAGATAAATTAAGGGAGGATTTGCATAAGATGTTTCTAGAAACTTTCGGAAACGAGTCGAAAGTAAAGAGTCGTGTGTACCAAAAGCCTTATCATGAACACTTCAATGCAATTTCTTACCCTCAAGGTTATAAGGTTCCTGAGTTTGTTAAATTTAGTGGTGAGGGTACGAAAACAACTTGGGAGCATGTTAGTCAGTATCTAGCGCAGTTGGGTGAAGCAGGTTCATAGAAGAATTGAGAGTGCGTTTATTTCCATTATCTTTAACTGGTACCGCATTTTCATGGTTTGCTGCTTTACCACATGGCTCAATTCTCTTATGGTCGCAATTAGAGCAAAAGTTTCATGATCACTTTTATAGCGGCGATAATGAGCTAAAGTTGTCACATCTTACATCGGTTAGGCAGAAACATGATGAATCAGTCACCGATTATGTCAAGAGATTTAGAGATATAAAAAACCGATGTTATAGCTTAGTGATAACTGAGAGAGACTTGGCAGATCTTGTTCTTAATGGTTTGAAAACTCACATTAAAGAGAGGCTAGAAAGTTATGAGTTTTTGATCATTAATCAAGTTTTACAAAAATCTTTGGCCCAAGAGAGTCGAAGTAAAGAGGTCCATAGGTCTACAACCGATCGTCCTTGAATGCGTATGGTTGAACACAATGATGATAATTCAGACGATGAGGTTGATGTCTATACTACTAAATTTGTTTGGTCCTCAAAAGCCAAACCCTATATATGCAATGCTCTTAAGCCGATTAGCAAGAATCGCGATGAGGAGATGAGTTTACTTTTGATATATCAAAGTGTGATAAAATATTTGATGCTCTCTTGCAAGATAAGATGATTAGAATATCACACATCATACCGTCGTTTGAGGAGCTGAAATGGCGTGCTTATTGCAAGTACCATAATTCATTTTCTCATGCTACTAACGATTGCAATGTTTTCCGACGACAGATACAATCGGCCATTAATGATGGACGATTGAATTTTGCTGAGATGCAAGTTGATAAACAACCCTTCCCGATAAACACCATGGACTTGGAGGGAAAGGAAATGTTGATTCGGCCTAGCATAGCCAAATCTGCTAATAAAGATAATGTTGTTATGGTGAACCCAGGAAAGGCAAGGAGCGCGATAAAGTCTTGGGACGAGAGGTTGTGCTTGATAAGCAACCCAATGGCAAAGAAGTATTGAAGATCACCATAAAAAATCCTTTACTTGGGGGGCAACCACAAGTACAAGAAGATACTCATGTTAGATTTATCAAGCCCAAGAATTCAGAAGTTGGCAAGTGGGAAAAGAGTGAAGCTAAGCGCAAGCGGATCAGGCCAACTTTTGATATGTTGCTATCCAAATATGCAAGTCAAGTGGTCGGTTCTAGCTCTAATCGGCCATCACATTCAAAGCGTTCAAGATTGCCTCCGGAGCAAGAGTTTCGATGCTATGCAAGGCCATATGGGTCATGGGCACCGATACCATGGATGTCACAACCCTCCTATGCGCCATATTACATGAGAGGCTTCAGTGGAGGATGGGGGCAGCCCCCAATGGCTCCTTATGCTTTTCATATGGGGCGGGTAGCACCTAGAAGGCCTGCTCACGAGAGGCTTTATTATCCCACGCAAGGCCGTTTGAGCTATGGTGCTAATCGGCCAACAAAAATTTCTCCAAGCAAGGCTAACAAAAAAGTGTGGCGTGTTAAGTCACCTAATGCAGAAATTGCAGAATGTGACAAGCAAAAGGAGATCGAAAAGCCGGTTGTTGGTAATCTGGCTACTTCTAATGGTGATATTGTTATTGTTCAGCAGGGTTCCATGGTTAATGATCACGAGGCGAGCACAAGCAAGGCCAAACCAAGGGATCCCAAATATACTCAACCTAAATGGTCTCCTCCTGGTTTAACTAAGACCATGAAAAGGAGATTACAACGCATGAGGAACCACGAGAAGGTAGAGCATAAAGAGGAGAGGCAAAGGGACGAATTGTTCAGTGAAATTCGGCCCATGGCACTCGCAAAACAAGTGTGGAGGCTTAAACAAAAACAAAACACAGATGCTTCTACATTAGCTGCAGCAACACCTTCACCACCGAAAGAGGATGATGCGTCCCCTATTACGTCCACACCACCTGAAACATCCCCTTCAATTGAGGAAACTTTAAGCCCAATATACACATTGGGAGATGAAGATGAGATGGTGGATTATGAATCTACGCCGGGTCAGGAAGGTATGGCTATTAATATGGTATATTACTTACCTGCTGAGTTTCTTATTATAGGTGAAGAAGGGGAGGTAGCCCAGCTTGATTTTGGTCCTAAGAATGCTATCTTCGAGAAGCCAAAAGAACCAGTGAAACACCTGAAGCCGTTGTACCTCAAAGGTCATATTAACTTATCGCCGGTTGCTAGGATGCTCGTTGATGGTGGTGCCATGGTAAATCTTATGCCCTATTCGGTCTACAAGAAGTCGGGGTTAGATGATGATGCATTGATGAAGACCAACATGGTACTTAATGGATTTGAGGGTAAAGAAAAGACAGAGACCAAAGGTGTGATGTGCATGGAACTCACCGTGGGAAGTAAAACTTTGGCCACCACATTATTCATCACCGAGGTGCAAGGTAGCTATAATGTTATATTAGGCCGCGATTGGGTTCATGCTAACCAATGTGTGCCATCTACCATGCATCAATTCTTAATACAATGGGTCTATGATGAGGTAGAAGTCATTCATGCGGATAATTCGGGTTGTGTTGCTTTGGCCGATGCATCGGTGGACTGGAATCATCCCGATGTTATTTGCTTAACAGGGCGTGACCTCTCGGAGTTTGATTACCTTAGTGCTACAAGGAACGGGCTCATTCCCATCTCTTTAAAGCCGATTGATGGTAATCGGTTACAAGGTATGATGATGTGAACAAGAAGTTGAAATCAATGGCCGATATAAAATTATCGCCCTAAGCATAAACGTGGCCGATAAAGAAATTACCTTCCTAAGCGCATATAAATGGCCGATGGAGTGTTGACATCATCCTTAGACCAATGTATTGCAAGTTATTTTTCACGTGCAAGCTTTGTCGAAAAATAGGGGGCATGTGTTAACACCAGATTTTTTTGCATGGCGCAAGACCCTATCAAGATGACATCAGATGGGAAAAGTTACAACTGCAAAGTTCTTCGTCTCATTGAAATGGTTGATTTTGGTACAAAAATCGCCCCAATCCGAGTTCTTATGCAAAAGTTACAGCCATCCTAATACAGCCCTATCATGAGCCAAATGTGGCGCGCCCCACCAGACACCCTGTCTGATGGGTAGCGTGAATAATAGCCTGTTATACGCGAGCGATTTTGTCGGATCACGGGTTCCGGCAGACCCTTAAGGTTCGAACTCTGGGGCGCGCGCGGAGATTATGCCCTCTACCTCTCCGTCTCGCAAGGATCTAAACTACAGAAAGAACATCACAAGAGACACAGAGTTTATACTGGTTCGGGCCACCGATGTGGTGTAATACCCTACTCCAGTGTGGTGTGTGGATTGCCTCTTGGGCTGATGATGATGATGAACAGTACAAGGGAGAACGGCCTCGCGAGGGCCTGTTCTTGGCTAGGACGATGAACTGCTAGGAGGAGTTCAGCCGCCCTTCTCTCTCTCTTTCTCTACTTGTTCTCTGCTTGCTCGGATTCTGCTGGCCTGATTGCCCGATGCTAACTTGCTAGACTCCTCGATCTCTAGATGCCTCTACCCTGGGGATGGCTAGTCCTATTTATAGGCAAAGGCCCTGGGCCTCTTCCCAAATATTAAGCGGGAAGGGCGCCAACAATTGGCCAATTCAAAGGGGAACATCTGGTACACTTATCCTGACTAAAGTTGATCCTCGCCTGCCAAAGGCCCTGTGGTGACGCCGTTCTGGGCTCCATGGTGACCTCCTTCCCACCGTTGGACTGGTATTGGTCTCGTTGCACCGAAATGGGTGCCTTTGCTTGATCCTCCCGCCTGCGCTTGCCCCCTTTGCACCAAAGAGGAAAGGGAGGACACTGCATGGTCTGGCGCCCGCCTGGCACCCTTGGTCGTCATGGCTTGCGTCATGGGCACCTCGTGAGTTACCCTGCCTTGATCTCTCCGCCTCCTCGTGAGCCAGCCTGAGGAGGCCGCGCCTGAGGAAGCGTTGTGTCGTCCACCCCGCGAGGCTTGGCCCCTCGCGAGGGTCTTGAGTCTTATGTTGGTGAAGATGGGCCGTGCTGGGCCCCCATTTGAGCTATGCCGCAGGCCGCAGGCAGGCAAGTCTGGGGACCCCCGTTCCCAGAACACCGACAGTAGCCCCCGGGCCCAAGGCGCGCATGGACTTGGCCGTGCCGAGAGGCGAAAGGGCAAGGGCGAAGCGCCGCAGGCCCTAACAGCCTGCGGCCTTGGGCGCCGCGTGGCGGTTGATTGGGCATGGGTGCTTCTGCTTCCCCACGACGCCTCGACGATCACGCGGATTGGGCAAGTCCCTGCATGCAAATCGTGTCATGATTACCTGTGATCATGGAGGCCGACGGTTGGCCTCCGCCGGCTATAAGTACGGCACCGCGCGTGCCCTTCCAGTCCATCCCTTCTTGTTTTCTCCTTTGCCCCAATTCTTGCTCCGTCTTGCCGTGATGGCTCCGATTCGCCGGTTCTCTGCAGCGGAGAAGGGAAAAGCTCCTCGGGAGGGACCAGACCCGCTCCCGCCGAAGAAGCGGCCTGTCTTTCGCGGCCGAGATGAGGAAGACTGCCTGGCGGCGTTGAGGCCTTGGTACGAGCGGCCTCCGCCAGGGTTCCCACTTCCCCTGTATGCTCACGCCGAGGGCCTTGGAAGAGGAGATGCCGATCCCCTCGGCCAGCGCCGTCGCCGGCGCCGGAGGGTCACAAAGGTGTTGGTCGTTCCTCCTGGGGTCCACGCCAAGGGCTCCTCCCGCGAGCTCGTGCTCCACGCCGCCATGCCTCCGTGAACTTGGATTTGCTTTCCTTCCTTCTTCGCCTCCGGTAGGGAAGACTCCTGGAGTTATGGCTGCAGCACGCCGACTGCAGCACCCCCGCGACCGAGGCAGAAGTCGCGGTCCTTGCCTCGGGTGAGGTCTTCATGACTCGCGGCTGGGGCGAGATCGCTCGGGGTTGCAGAGCAAGGGGCGCCCTCATGATCCACCTGGAGTACAATGGCACTTCGGTGATGTTATTCAAGGTCTTCGACGCGAGCGGGCGCCGGCTGGAGTGCTGCCCCGGGGGAGGCGGCCAGGACCTTGCTACGGCGACGGCTGGGCCCGCCGACCGCCCCCTGGACAGCTCCACAAGCGACGGGAGCGCCGGAGGATCCAGCGAACCCAGCGAGGTCTTCGCGACTCCGGAGACGAGCGACGACAACTACGAACCCGCGAGCCAGCACCGCTCCCGGAGCAGGGCGGGCTCACTCGGTCGTCGTCGACTCTGATCTGGATGGGGTTGGCGCCGGTGCTTGACGGCCCACCGTTGATGATGGCATCTTTTGCTGGGGCACGTGTAGTTAGCGTCCTTTGGGACCTGTTTCCTGCAAGGAGTCATACTGCGCCCAATGGGGGCTTGTAAGGTGTCTGTGATCCTTTTGTTAATATATGACCTTTGCTACGGAACTGTGCGAGTCATCAATTCCATCGTAGCTTAGTCCTCCCTTTCACACCTCGCGAGGGCTTGGTGCTCTGCATCGACAGGTCCCAGTCCCAAGGCGGCGTCAGCCGTCGCTGGTATGCCAGGTCGCGATGCCGTGGTCAAGGCCAGGAGGTGAGCGACCCGGGGTCCGGTAAGAGCCCCTGAGTTGCGATGCTCAGGAGGTCCCCTTTGGCGCCCAAGCAGCCGTCGCTTGGTGAGAAAGGGAAGCGATGTCGCTGGTACGGAATTGCATTAGGTGCGGGGGTAGCGCCACGGTAGCCAGTGCTTTGGATGGTGACTTATTTGGAGAATCAGGGGTCGCCCCCAGTGCATCGTGGGTCCGTGGGGTAGTTAGAACGGAGTTGCTCGGCGTGGTCCTCGCGCGCCTCTTCTCCCTCGCCTCTGCTCCCCTTTCTGCTCTACGTCCTCGGGTCCCGGCCCTCGAGCTGGTCTCAGCCGTCGCTGGTATGCCAGGTCGTGATGCTGTGGACAAGGCCAGAGGGTGAGGGCTGGAGAGCCGGTAAGAGCCCTGAGTCGCGATGCTCAGGCGCCCCCCCTTTAACGTGCAAGCGGTTTGCGTGGGCGAGGGTGAAGGGGACTCCGTGAGGGCCTCGGCTAGCGCAATTCCCTTCAAGGATCCTGCAGACTCATCACAGAAAGAAGAAGGGGCTGCCATGACAGTCATTAGTCGACCGTTAGTCGCTCAAGAGCTCGCTGGTTGGGGCAGGTGAGGTGTATCTGGGCACCAGTGAGCCAGCGCGGGACTCATGAGGCGCTACCTCTAGGCGGGTTGCGCCCGGCACTGGGCCGTATCTTGAGATGTGTTCCTGCAAAATTCGGTTAGATGTCGGCACTCTACGTCCTCGGGTCCCGGCCCTCGAGCTTGTCTCAGCCGTCGCTGGTATGCCAGGTCGCGATGCCGTGGACAAGGCCAGAGGGTGAGGGCTGGAGAGCCTGTAAGAGCCCTGAGTCGCGATGCTCAGGCACTCCCCCTTTAACGTGCAAGTGGCCGGCATGGAGAAGAAGAGGTGTAGTGGACAGACATCAAGTGATCAAGCATGATAGGCGAATGCATAGTTGGAAATAAACGCGAGGGAGATACACGCCGCTGGGCCTAGCCCGAGCGGCTTGGGGATGATGCGGCCCGAGGGGCGCCCCCAATAAGTCAAACTAACGACCGAAAAATAAAAAGGGATACACGCCGCAGGGACGGACCCACGCGGCCTGGGAGTGATGCAACCCTGGGAGGGCGCTCCCAGCTGGGAATAAAGCTTGAAAGATGTCACCTGAAGATGTCGATGGCGAAGTGTCGTTGGTGCGGCAGACTCGGTGGGCTGCGGAAGCCGATCCTCACGAGCCCCCAGGCCCTGGGGCCTCGGGATGCTCCGGAGGCACTGGTGGCTCCTCGCGAGCTGTCGCCATCTCCGCCAGGGCCGCGGAACGCCTGTCTTCCTGAGCCTCCATGATGTTCCTCATGAGGCGCTGGTACGCCGCAGCCATGTTCGGCAAGCCGTAAGGCATGCGAACATAGCTGTGGGGTGGACCCCCGCAGCGCCCCACTTGCGAGGGCCAGAGGCGCTCTGTCGTGGCGATCTGATTGAGCCCTGGTATGTTGACGCAGACGCGCAGCCCTCCATCCTCGCCTGGACGTGGAGCCACAGCTGGTGGACGACGGCAACCTCTCATGATCCTTGAATCCTGTAGCTCTTGAGTGACCTTGTTAAGGAACTCCTGCTGGTCTGACCTTCCTTGCCTGGCTCTTTCTCGAGGGAAACGTGCTTCGAAACACACCTCCACATGGTGCCCAAGTGCCTCCCTTGTGACCCTGGCTAGGTCGGTGGCCCTCAAGGTGAGAGCCCCCGAGCCCTGCCTGAGGAGGGCACCGGGCGCACTTTCCTATGCGATGGAAGGAGGGTCCCCCTGGGCAGGCACGGGCCCTGAGGGGCCTGCCTCCTGAGGGGCTGAGCCTGACGACGTCTTCTCTTCTTGGGGGTGGTCTCGGGAAGCCTCCTGCTTCCGTGATCTGGGTCTTCTAGCGACGCGGCCTGAAAGGCTCGCTCCAGGGAACACACTGCATCCTTCTCTTCACATGGCACCGTGATGACGCCGCCACTCCCTGGCATCTTGAGGACATTGTAGCCGTGGTGAGTTACGGCCATGAACTTGGCCAGCGCTGGGTACCCGAGGATGGCGTTGTACGGCAGGCGGATGTGGGCGACTTCAAATTCGATGAGCTCGGTGCGGTAGTTGCTGCGGGCCCCGAAGGTGATAGGGAGGCGGACCTGCCCGACCGGGATTGTGGAACCGTCGATGACTCCTGAGAAAGGCTTGGTTGGCTGAAGCTGGTCATAGGGCACCTGGAGGTTGTTGAATGTTTCCACGGACAGGACGTTGAGCCCTGCTCCACCATCGATGAGGGTCCTGGTGACTAATACGTTGTTGATGACTGGGGAGCAAAGCATCGGGAGGACCCCGGCTGTGGCCGCGCACTTGAGCTGATCTGCTGAGCTGAACGTGATGGCGCACGCCGACCACCTGAGGGGGCGCGTTGCTTCGAGCTTGGGGAGGGCTGCATTCACTTCACGGGCAAACTGCTTGAAGATGCGTTGAGAGGCTGGGGCTTGAGCTCCGCCCAGGATGCAGGCGATTGCGCGCGGCTCTTGGAAGCCCCCAGCCCCCTCGTCATGATGGCGGTCTTCGTTCCTCCTTGGCTGAGGCGGCAGCGGAGGGAGGCCTGCATTGCCATGAGGGCGATCCTCACGAGGCTGATCCCTCCAGTCCCCCTCGCGAGGCAGGTCCCACCAGCGGTCCTCGCGAGGTTGGTCACACCACCCTTGGCGCGGGCCGCGATCTTCCCAGCGTCCTGGGTTTCTTCCTCCTCCTCGGCCGCAGCCCCAGTCAGCGCGGTCAGGGCGAGGGCCGATCCTTCCTTCTCGCACGGCACGGAGTTCTTGACATTCGTTGGTGTTGTGGGTGTGGAGGTCGTGGTACACACAGTACCGGCTGCCCCTGGAGGATTCGGGCAGATCCTTGCCCCGCTTGGTGTCCGATTCTGCTGCGAGTACGGCAGCCCCCTTGCGCTTCACGTCCTTGGCCTTGGGATTCTTCTCTTCTGGGTCTGCGGTGGGCAGCTCGAGGAGGGAGAGACATCCCTCCTCAGCCCTGGCGCACTTGGTCGCCAAGTTGAACAGCTCCAGGGAGGTGCAGAGGTCTTCATGCATCGCCAGCTCCTCCTTCATCTTGACGTCGTGCACGCCATCGGAGAAGGCCGAGATGATGGCTTCCTCGGACACCTTGGGGATCTTGAGGCGCGCACTGTTGAAGCGCTGGATGTACTTTTGCAGGGTCTCCCCAGGTTGTTGCTTGATGCGGCGCATGTCGCTCACGGCGGGCGGCCGGTCGCGAGTACCTTGGAAGTTGGCGATGAAGCGGGTGCGCATCTGGTCCCAGGAGGAGATCGTGCCTGGAGCCAGATTCAGGAGCCTGGTGCGAGCTCCTTCCTTCAGCGCCATGGGGAACCAGTTCGCCATGACCTTTTCATCCCCGCTGGCAGCTTCGATGCCCAGCTCGTAGAGCTAGAGGAACTATGCGGGATCAGTTGTGCCGTCGTAGCGAGGAGGCAGGTCTGGCTTGAACTTGCCGGGCCACGCGACGCTACGCAACTCGGTGGTGTAGGCGCGGCAGCCTGCAGTGGCCACGGGAGGCTTCGGTTGAGGGAGAGCTTGGCCTTGCGGGTCCCCTTGCGCTGCAGCTGGGAGCAGCGCGGGGTCTTGACGTGCCGGAGCTGGAGCAGGGTCACGGCGAGCCGGTGCAGGAAGCGCCCGGGCAGCCTCTTGCGGCCGAGGGACTTCTTGGCAGCTCCGATCTTGCCGGGCTGGCGCCTGACGGAGCGGGTTCCGCCCAGGGGCCGCGCGCCTTGGAGCCATGGCGTCTTCTTGGAGAGGAGGCGGTTGGTACGCCCCCGGAGCTTCATTGCCCGCACGGGGCGGGGTGCGGCGCAGCGGAGCGGACGGTGCAGGAGAGCCCCCTGCGGCGCGGACGAGCTCGGCGACGTGGTCGAGCCACTCTTCGTAGACGTCGTCGACAGGACGGTAGCGCAGGAGCTCGTTTGCTGCGATGAGAGCAGCTCGAGCCTCCAAGGTTGCACGGAGCGCGCGGGACGAAGAGCCAGCGGGGGTGAGTGATGGAGTAGCGGTGCGGCCGTCTTGCCGCACGGACGGGTACTGAGACGATGCCTGCTGCTCGTTCCCGCCGGGACGGTGGCCGCGTTGACGGCGGGCGACGGGGAACGACGAGGACGCCCACCGACGGGCGCCGTCTGGGCGACGCGGGAAGCGATGGTGGCCCGGCGCTTGGCGCGGGCCCGACGAGCGTCAAACATGGATGGGACGGTCGGATGAGAGCGGAGCGGTGGAAGACAGATTCCGGCGCACCCCTACCTTGCGCGCCAAATGTCGGATCACGGGTTCCGGCAGACCCTTAAGGTTCGAACTCTGGGGTGCGTGCGGAGATTATGCCCTCTACCTCTCCGTCTCGCAAGGATCTAAACTACAGAAAGAACAACACAAGAGACACAGAGTTTATACTGGTTCGGGCCACCGATGTGGTGTAATACCCTACTCCAGTGTGGTGTGTGGATTGCCTCTTGGGCTGATGATGATGATGAACAGTACAAGGGAGAACGGCCTCGCGAGGGCCTGTTCTTGGCTAGGACGATGAACTGCTAGGAGGAGTTCAGCCGCCCTTCTCTCTCTTTCTCTACTTGTTCTCTGCTTGCTCGGATTCTGCTGGCCTGATTGCCCGATGCTAACTTGCTAGACTCCTCGATCTCTAGATGCCTCTACCCTGGGGGTGGCTAGTCCTATTTATAGGCAAAGGCCCTGGGCCTCTTCCCAAATATTGAGCGGGAAGGGCGCCAACAATTGGCCAATTCAAAGGGGAACATCTGGTACACTTATCCTGACTAAAGTTGGTCCTCGCCTGCCAAAGCCCTGTGGTGACGCCGTTCTGGGCTCCATGGTGACCTCCTTCCCACCGTTGGACTGGTCTTGGTCTCGTTGCACCGAAATGGGTGCCTTTGCTTGATCCTCCCGCCTGCGCTTGCCCCCTTTGCACCAAAGAGGAAAGGGAGGACACTGCACGGTCTGGCGCCCGCCTGACACCCTTGGTCGTCATGGCTTGCGTCATGGGCACCTCGCAAAGTACCCTGCCTTGATCTCTCCGCCTCCTCGCGAGCCAGCCTGAGGAGGCCACGCCTGAGGAAGCGCTGTGTCGTCCACCCCGCAAGGCTTGGCCCCTTGCGAGGGTCTTGAGTCTTATGTTGGTGAAGATGGGCCGCGCTGGGCCCCCATTTGAGCCACGCCACAGGCCGCAGGCAGGCAAGTCTGGGGACCCCCGTTCCCAGAACGTCGACAGATTTGTCCCTCAAGATTGCCTCTGATGAGAAAATGTTTAACATGAAAGTTGTTTGTCTCGTCGAAACGGTCAAGACAGCTTTTGGGATCGTTTACCACCTCAAAAATTACCCGCAAAGTCCAGCTAGTTTAAATCGAACAGGTTTGGAAAGTTCGGACAAAACCAATCCGAATTTGACTAGGATTTTGGATGTGAATCCAAGCCTTTTCCTTGCACAGGAAGTCCAGCCGCCTCTTATATACCTAAGGCATGATGGCCGATTGAACAACACACAGTCGACTAATCAATGTATCATCTTTTACCTTTACTTTTATCTTCTCCCTTGTTCTTCTTCTTCCTCGTTCTTCGTTCGTTCTTCATTTGCAGGGCGATGAACCTCGAGGCCCCAGGGACAATTAGGTCGACCTAGGGCAGCCTATAGCCACTGCGTGCCCTGACGGGGTCCCTCCTGGGCGTGTGGGGTTTTGGGTCCTGAAAAGCACCCGCTGGATTGCTTGCGTACTGTGCTTCCGGACGGGTCTCCTTCGACGTGGCTGCGGTGCATCACCCTCGGCGTTGGAGGTACACGGTGACATGTTCATGTGCGAACACAATCATGCTTTCTAGACACACCTATTTGAGAGACCCAAACTGATGGTATGATTTGTTAGAATTGCTCTATGTGCTTCACTTAAAGTTTTCGAGCTATGGAATTGCTCTTGCACTTCACTTATGAAGAAATACTCTCATGCTTCTGATACGTCTTTGTCGTATCTACTTTTCCTAATGCTTCTGCTCTTGTTTTGGACTCTAATTTGCATGATTTGAATGAAAGTAACCCGGACTAACGCTGTTTTCAGCAGAACTACCATGGTGTTGTTTTTTTGTGCAGAAATAAAAGTTCTCAGATTTGGACGAAACTTTTTGGAGAATTATTTTAGAATAAATAAAAAATATTGGAACCAAGAATCATCGAAGGAGGGCCCTGGCTGACCACAAGACACCAAGGCGTGCCACCCCCTTCAAGCGCGCCCTGGTGGGTTGTGGGGCCCTTGGGGCTCCGCAGACCCTAATTCCACCTCCATAAATACCTATTTTCAGAGAAAAAAATAAGAGAGGAAGTTTCATCGCATTTCAGGATACGGAGCCACAGCCACCTCATGTTCTTCATCGACAGACCAGATCTGGAGCCCGTTCGGGGCTCCAGAGAGGGGAATCTTTGGTCTTCATCATCACCAACCCTCCTTCATCACCAATTCCATGATGCTCCCCACCGGGAGTGACTAATTCCTTTGTAGGCTCGCTGGTCGGTGGGGAGTTAGATGAGATTCATCATGTAATCAAGTTAGTTTTCTTAGGGCTTGATCCCTAGTATCCACTATATTCTGAGATTGATATTTCTATGACTTTTCTATGCTTAATGCTTGTCACTAGGGCCCGAGTGTCATGATTTCAGATCTGAACCGTTTATGTTTTCACCATTATATCAATGTTCTAGATTCAATCTTGCAAGTCATATTCGCCTATTATGTGTTATGATCCGTAAACCCTAGTGTGACAGTAATTGGGATACTTTTTGGTGATGACCGTAGTTTGATGAGTTCATGTATTCACTATGTGTTAATGCATTGTTCCGGTTCTCTATTAAAAGGATGACTTAATATCCCTTAGTTTCCTTATGGACCCCGCTTCCACGGGAGGGTAGGACAATAGATGCCATGCAAGTACTTTTCCATAAGCACGTATGACTATTTACGAAATACAAGCCTACACTATATTTATGAACTGGAGCTAGTTCTGTGTCACCCTAGGTTATGACTGATATATGATGAATATCATCCAACGAATTCACCGATCCAATGCCTATGAATTTTCCACATATTGGTATTGCTGAGTTAATATTGCTATTGCTACTGTTACAACTGCTACAAAACTGTTACTGTTGTTACTTTTACCACTGCTATCAACCTACCATATTACTATGCTACTAATCACTTTGCTGTAGATATTTAATCTTGAAGTGTGGTTGAATTGACAACTCAACAACTAATTCTTACAAATACTCTTTGGCCCCCTTGTGTCGAATCTATAAATTTGGGTTGAATACTCTACCCTCGAAAACTGTTGCGATCCCCTATACTTGTGGGTTATCAAGACCTTTTTCTGGTGCCGTTGCTGAAGAGCATAGCTATATTTGTTGAGTAACTTTGGGATTATTATTTTTTATCACTATGAAGAATCTGAAAGATACAAGAACAAAGATGTTTCCCTCTAAGATGAGGGGAGGTAAGGAACTGCCATCTAGCTATGTACTTGATTGTCCTTCTGTTATGAGTAAACTTGCAACACCACCACCTGCTATTAATCCTGATATGTCGCAAGTTATTGATGATGCTACTTCTGCTATGAGTGATGCTTATGATGATGCTAGTATCTTGCTTGATGATAATGTGCCACTAGGTGAATTTCTTGATGAACAAATTGCTAGAGCTAAAGATATTGAGAATGTTGAAGCTGATGAAATTATTGAAACTTATGAAGCTCCTAAAACTGAAACTCCTGAAACACCTATTAGACCTAGCTCTCCTAGGTTTGAAATGCCTAATATACATGAGGGTTATGTTATGGATGAAGAGATAGCTAGAGACTTTCTTTCTTGCAATGATAGAGATTATCTTAAGAAATTATTATGCAAACTGAAAGAAAAATCTTTGAATGGTAGAATGAAATGTGATACAAAGTTTGCTACTTCACCTATATTGGTTACTGATAAGGATTATGAATTCTCTGTCGACCTAGAGTTAATTACTTTGGTTGAGTCTGATCCTTTCCATGGCTATGAAACGGAAACTGTTGTGGCACATCTTACTATGTTGAATGATATAGCTACCCTTTTTGCTCATGATGAGAAAATTCGCTATCACTATATCCTCAAATAATTTCCGTTCTCATTAAAGGGTGATGCTAAGATTTGGTACAATACTCTTGCTCCTGGTTGTGTGCGTAGTCCCCAGGATATGATTTATAGTTTCTCTGAAAAATATTTTCCTGCTCATAAGAAACAAGCTGCCTTACAGGAAATATTTAACTTTGTGCAAATTGAAAAAGAGAGTCTCCCACAAGCTTGGGGGAGGCTTCTCCAACTGCTTAATGCTTTGCCTGATTATCCTCTTAAGGAAAATGAAATATTTGATATCTTCTATAATGGACTAACCGATGCTTCTAGGGACTTCCTAGATAGTTGTATTGGTTGTGTTTTCAGTGAACGAACTGTTGAACAAGATGAGGAATTATTGAATAATATATTGAAGAATTATGATGATTGGACACTACTAGAACCACCTCCTAAACCCACTATGAAGAAGAGGGGTATCTTATTTCTCAGTCTTGAATATATGCAAGAGGCAAAGAAATGCATGAAGGAAAAAGGTATTAAAGCTGAAGATGTTAAAATTTTACCTCCTATTGAAGAAATACATGGACTTGACACACTACCACCACCGGTGGTAGAGGTAAATTATTTATTAAAGTTTGATGAAAGTGACATCCCTTGCAATAAACATCCTAGTCAATGCCTTTATGAATTTGATAACTACATTAGGAAACAAGGTCACTTCAATGCAAATGTTATGAAACAACCGAAGTACAACTCTGATATGATTGCTCGCTTGGGTGACTTGTTATTTAGAATCACTAATTATGTTAAAGGTGTCAGAAAACATGCCTCCGTTGTTCAAACCCAGTTAGAACAAGTTGCTAAATCTCAAAGAGAATTGCTTAGCAAAATGAATAATAATTTGAATGATTTTTTTGTTAGAGTAGCGACTAGAGGAGGCAAAATGACTTAGGAACGACTTTATCTTGAGGGACACCCTAAAAAAATTGAACACTTTTGCACTGCTACAACAACAGAACAACAATCATACCATAAGGATCTAGCCGCTACTCCACGCCATGGAAGGGCTCCTACACTGGGATTTCAACCCTGGCCTTGCAGTGGCCGATCAGGTATGTCGTCGGTTTAGAGAGACGGTGCACTTCTATCCTTCAAGCAAGACCAAGGATTTTTTGTTGGTTGCCTCCTTTTCTTCAGCTTCCTTTCCCCTCAATGAGGAATCTGTGGGTGTGGCTCTTCAGTGCTGCATTGGTGGTCATCATCTTGGTTTTAAGGTTTCTAAGATTTTTGATAGGTCCTTTCGTTTTTCTGTGGCCGGGAACAAGGTTGGACATTTCATTCATGGCCTCAAGGACCGTATTTGGCCAGATTTCATCTATCATTTTCATCTGTTCAATGGCCGTTTCACTGGATGCAAGCATTTGGATTCTCGTTGGCATGCTAATGAAAGGTTAGACTCTATTGCTACTCGGAGTCCCGTGACTGTGCGCATTGCTCCTTCTGTTTTCACACAACCCTCAGGAATTGATCTTACAACCTCCAATGAGTTGTGCAAATTTGGACTCGTGCCTTTAGCTTCAATTGATTTCACTGACAACAATAGTCATGAAGCTTCTTGTTCTAACGAGGCACCACAAGCCCATGTTCACCAGCTAGATCGCCCTGGTTTCACTCGATCAAGTGCACGTGAGAAAATACAAAGGTCTGGTCCTGTTTTGCCATCGCCCATGGCGCCGGCGCTGGACTCAACCTCATCACCGGTGAAGGACTTTTCTACAAATGGGACAATTTCAAACTCTTTTGGTAAGGCGTCATCCACGGAACAGGTTTCCTCTGCATTAATGGCTGACATAACTTTTGGTAGCCTTCCATCTATTCATTGTGGCAGAGTTATGGCACATAATACAAAATTTGAAGGTTGTCGGTTCAAATGGGACACCTGGCAATCTATCCTAATTTCATTCTGTTGCATATTCTGGATTTTAGACGCATCGGTCACTTGGAGCAACAAATTGCCACCGTCTGGAAGTTACCAAGTGTCCCCCATAGGATTATAATTACAGGAGATTAAATTTATGTGCCTCATGCATGGCCAAGGGACACCTGGCAGATTCTTGCCCTGGAATATTTTGTACCTCTTGCGAGTGCATATCATGTACCTGTGACACGATTATTCGCACTGAAACTTCCGCTGCAGCTAAACAGATGGGTACCCAGTCAAAAAGCCCAACTAGCGGCCCATCTTGTTTTATTTGTGGCTCTCAAGCCCACTCAACTTTCTGCTGTCCAGGAGCTCTCCATTGTCGGGTATGCTCCTTTCTGGGCCACACTCATACAAGTTGTTCTGATGACAAGGTTGATCGTTACTATTGGAGGCCCAAAATCAATCAAGCCCATCAGAAGGTCCCGTATGACCCTTTGGAAAATAATTGTGTTATTCGGGTGGGTCTCTCCACTAAGGAAACTTCTGTCTCTATGGCAACAAATGCTCTCTCTCCGCATGGTCACAAATCTTCCCCGGAAAAGGTTGATAGTTTGGGCAAGGAAAGATACCATGCTGATCTTATAGAGCCCCAGAATCAGCAATCTGATTTACAATTACCATTTACCGCACCTACCAACCTTGACCAGGGATCGCCACGGATGACTAGAACCCTTCGATGTGATAACTGTGGGCTCGGCGGACACGTGGCTTCATCTTGCTACACCCGGCGCAAGGGAAAGGGGTGGCGTTGGGTCCCCAAGTCTCTCCCAAAGGCCGCCGCTCCGCATTCTACCTCGACTCCCACGCCATCCTCTGCTCCACAGCAGAACACCACTACAATGGCCAACTTTCCCATCAATGTCATCCCCTACCTCCCGTCGGGCATGACCGTCGAGCTTGGGCCGCCTGATCGTAGGGTGCGTGATGACATGGTGATCGGCCCGACCCCTCCGCTGCGCCACGACTTCCTCACCATTGCCGAAGCAAACAGGGTCATCCCTTTCCATCGCAAGGCGGCTCTCCGACAAATCATTGAAGGTTTGCTTGTTGATTCAGAGTTTTTCCCCACGGAAGTAGGTGACCACCCTCTTGGTGTTGGTATCTTTGGTTTCTCTCACACGGTCACTAGAGATGCAGTAGTGGGTACCATGTTTGAGCTTGATGAAGATGAGTTTGATGAACATGTTGTGATCTCTTTCGTTCCACATGATGCTGCTTTGAACATGTGTGTCACATCTTTTGGGCCGGAGATCTGGTTGCATTACATTGGCTTTCCATATGATTATCAAACAAATCATTACATGCATGAATCTATTGATAAGTTCAGCCAGTTGGTTGAATGGCATAATCCTAGAGGAGACCGTAGATTTGTGCTCTTGAAGGTCAGAGTGGTGCATCTCAAGTTTGTTCCTAAAAGTCTGGTTATGCATCAGCTGGGAGGAGCCCGCCAGAGCTGGACAATGGCCGTAACTATGTTGCGCAGCAGCGATTGGAATGCTCACATTCCAGATGTGCCACCCGCTAACGAGGATCCACCACCAGAGGATGGAATCCCCCATCCCCTATATGGTGACAACCTAACTGCTGAACAGTTATACCAAATGCAGCTTCACAATTGGATTTCCCAATATGTAGCGGCCAATGCTAATGGGCATCCAGGTAATGCCAATGTTGAGCAGGAACAAGATGCAGAGGTTCATTTCCAGCCATAGTGGGGGGTTTGGCCCCCTTCCCCGCCGCACACACCGCTAGCCATGTTTAACTTCCAAGCTTGGCTTGCTGGAGAAGGGCTGCAGGTGCACCATGGTATCCCCCCCCAATAATCTACAAGATAGCCCGGCTGCTGCCTGGAATGACTCAATCTCCATTTTCAGTAGCTCGGACTCCAGTGCCACTTTGTCTGATGGATATGCTGTAGTTCCTCTGAATATTTTCAACCAACTACTCTCTGCCAGTGGTACTGCAAATGGTGTTTTGTCTGCGGATGCACCTCAGTCCACTAACTCTGTCCATGGCCCAAAACTTTCTACACATGAGGTAAACACCTTGGAGCTGTCTCTCACTATATCCAATGCCGGTCTGCAGCTCTCCATGCTCTCCAATGAGAATGCATACGCCTCTCTACTTCTGAGTAACTGTGTGCCCATGCTGCATTTGAACACGTATCTCTTAGCTGCTATCAGGCCCATCATTGCTGCTTATGGCCCATGGAGTTCAGGTTTTGGTTTTCGTGATAGTTCAGTGCAGCACAGTGTAAGTATTGCTGAAACAAATGGGCAATACTCTGTTCTGTCAGCTTCCAAACCGATCCAACACTCTGCTGATTCTATGTACACTGGTCTGATCCCCGGTTGTACTTCTTGGTCACTCTCCCCTGAGACTGAAGAGCTATTACCACTTGTGGGCACTGACAAGGATTTCACGGCTCCGACTTCTAGTGTCGTAATTATTGAATTGGTGGAGGAGCCAATTCAAGCATCGCAGGTGGATACAATCATCCCTAGCAACATTGTGGTCCCCGCAGTCCATTCTGATGATCCGAATCTGACAGTTCATGATGATGCAATACTTCCTCAACAAGTTTCTGTTCCCTCTCTTGATGGTGTTCTGACTGCTTCTCACGCTGCTACTACAAGCTCGGGCACTTCAGTTGCTAGGAAGGGGAAGGCCAAAGCTCCTGCCTCTGTGGTTGAGGTTCGTTGAAGCAATCGCTCCAACAAATATGATGGCTTCAAGGTACCCTCTGTTTCTGATACTAAATCCAAAACATCCAAAGTCAAGCCTCGCATTGTTCCATCTGCTGCTACTGCCCAAGTGGTTCCAGCTGACCCGACCGCCCATCAGAGGGACTGCATCCCTCCACCCACTCCTGTCCAGGTGCTGCAACACATTGGAGTTAACAAATGCGCCATTCTGCCAGAAGAAGTTACTGATGATGCTCCCTGACGGAACCTGAAGGCGGTCCGTCTCTCGCTTGAAGCTCCTGAAGGTGTCTACACCACTGCTTTCATATTTTGCTATAGTTTACCATGTCCTTTATGTTGAACTAGAATATTTTGTGCTGGAATGTACGCGGCTTAAACTCTGAACCTAAGCTTCTGGCCCTCTCTAATGCTATCTCTTGCAGTGGTTGCGCTATAATTTGTCTGCAAGAAATGAAAAAACACTTCATTGATAATAGGTTCATTAAGTCTTGCTGCCCGAAGAGATTTGATAAATTTGCATATGTCCCCTCTCATGGAGCATCGGGGGGCATCGTCACCATTTGGAACAGTGCCATCTTTACTGGCACTGTGATCTTGGAGGAAGATTTCGCATTGGTTATTAAATTTTGCTCCACACAGTCCCCCCAGGAATGGACCCTAGTTAATATATATGGCCCATGTCAAGGTGATCCCCGAGTGACCTACACCGAGTGGCTTCATAATCTTAATATACCATCTAATGAAGATTGGCTTCTACTGGGAGATTTCAATTACATCCGTGGCCCCGACAACAGAAATAAACCTGGAGGCAATCTGAATGACATGATAGCTTTCAATGACATTATACGCTCTCACCAGTTAATTGAGCTGCTAATTAAAGGCCGGGCCTACACTTGGAGCAACCTGCAGATCGACCCACTCCTTGAACAATTAGATTGGTTCCTCACTTCCAACAACTAGACAACTTCTTACCCAAGCACTATTGTCACGCCCTTGGGAAAACCAATTTCAGATCATATCCCGTGTGTTGTCAAAATTGAAACCACCATTCCTCGCAGTAAAATTTTCAGGTTTGAATCATATTGGACAGAACACCCTGGGTTTTTTAATTTGGTGCAGTCGGTCTGGTCAAGGACATTTAAGAACACCACCAACGCTGCCACCTTACTAGCCAGAAAGTTCAAGGCACTAAGATACGAATTAAAATGTTGGAGCAAAGGAATCTCTAAATTATCAGTGGCAATTGAGAACTCAAATCTTGCGTTGGCTAACCTTGATGCTCTGGAAAACCTCAGAAACCTTACCACTCCAGAGCAAAATTTCAGGAAAATTCTGAAGAAACACCTCCTAAGGCTACTCAACTACCAACGACAATACTGGCAAAAGAGATGCATGATTCGGTGGGTCAAATTTGGGGATGAAGACCCTAAACTTCTGAAAGCCTTGGCCTCAGAGAGATACAGGCAGAACATAATACCAACACTTAAATTACCAGATGGTATGGTGGTCGAGGACCACGCTAGCAAGGAGGCTGTTATATACCAATCATTTAAAGAAAGACTGGGCAGGTCAGGAGAATTCCAAATGAAATTTAACCTGCAAAATATCATCAACAAAGTGGAGGGACTTGAACAACCTACTGTTCCCTTCACCAAGGAGGAGATCGATGGTGTCATCAAGGAAATGCCGGCTGATCGTGCACCAGGTCCAGATGGATTTTCTGGTATCTTCATCAAAAAATGCTGGCATATTATCAAGAAAGACTTTTATGAGCTTTGTAACCAGTTCTATGAAGGTGGACTCAATCTTGAGAGTATTAATGAGGGGTTTATCACACTCATTCCTAAAGTTTGATCCCCGGAAACAGTCTCTGATTTCAGACCCATCACACTGCTCAATTGTTGTCTCAAGATCCTAACCAAACTTCTTGCAAACAGGCTCCAAAAACTGATACTCAAAATTGTACACCGAAACCAGTATGGATTCCTCAAAGGACGGTCAATACAGGATTATTTGGCTTGGGCGTTTGAATATATCCATTAGTGCCAAGCCTCCAAGGAAAAAATCATCCTCCTCAAATTGGATTTCGCCAAAGCATTCGACACGATCGAACATGATGCAATGATTACGATCATGGAACACATGGGCTTCAATGATAAGTGGCTTCGCTGGGTCAAATGCATCTTCTCCTCTGGTAAGTCAGCGGTGCTGTTAAATGGTGTCCCAGGCAGACAATTCCTTTGTAAATGTGGAGTGCGTCAAGGAGATCCCTTCTCACCATTGATCTTCATGCTTGCGGCGGACCTCCTTCAAGCTGCCATCAATGATGCCTTCAGGCAACAAAGAATCCAGCTTCCTTTCCAACGATAGAGCCAAAATGATTACCCCGTGATCCAATACGCGGACGACACGATCATCATTCTTCCTGCATGCCTGGATCAAGCTAGAATGATCAAAGACATTCTCTCTGACTATACTGCCTCCATTGGGCTGAAGATCAACTTCCACAAGTTGACCCTGATCCCAATCAACTGTGAGGACAGCTGTTACATGGAGCTCTCCACTATTTTTGGCTGCAATGTTGGATCCATGCCCTTCACATACCTAGGGCTGCCTCTTGGAACAACCAAGCCTTCAGTTCAAGATCTCATGCCCCTAGTTTGCACGATGGAGAGAAGGATGACAAGCACTCTCGCTCTGATGTCTTATGGAGCCAAACTCTCACTCGTAAATACAATGATCACATCCCCGGCCATCTTTGCTCTTTGCACCCTCAAGCTGCCACCAAAGATTTTAGAACTCCTAGACAAACTAAGAAGGAAATGCTTGTGGACAAAAAAGACAGAACAAGGGGACAAATGTAACTCGCTGGCGGCCTGGAGCATGGTTTGCCAACCAAAACAGTGCGGGGGCCTTGGGATAATTAACCTTCGTCTGCAAAGTGAAGCTCTTCTCCTCAAGTACCTACATAAATTTTACAACAGACACAATGTGCCATGGGTCGAGCTCATTTGGTCAACTTACTACACTAACAAGATCGCCCATGCAACGGAACCGTGCGGATCCTTCTAGTGGAGAGATATTCTCAAGCTCACACAGATTTACAGAGGTATAACCAAAGCAAATGTACATGATGGCAGCATGGTGCTTATGTGGAAGGATCAGTGGTTGGACGGTACATTGGATGCAGCATACCCATGTGTGTTCTCCTACGCAAAAAATGAGGATATATCAGTTAAAGCATTCTTGGGCTCCACGTCATTGCATGAAACGTTTCACCTACCACTCTCAGTCCAAGCACTGCAAGAAGTCCGTGAGCTGCAACAAAAGGTGATCAATGTTGGCAACAATGAAGACCTGATCCCCATGACACCTGGACATACTGCTGGGGGATCAAAGGAATACAAAGCGAACAGATATTACAAGTTCTATTTTAGATATGTCCGGGCCCATCAATCCTTCCAATGGATATGGAAAGCAAAGACGACACTGAAAATCAAAGTGTTTGGATGGTTATTACTCTCTGATCGCCTAAACACGCACAACATGCTCAAGAGGAGACATTACAACATCAGAGATGACTACAACTGCCTTCTATGTGACCAACAGATGGAAGAGGACGTGGAACATATGGTCTTTCAATGCTCTTTTAGTAAACACTGTTGGTCAATCCTGGGGATCACTTGGCAAGACACTGGATCCAGGCTTCAATGGATTAGTCATGCAGCAAGCAACTGGAACAAACTCATGTTCATGGAAATATTCCTACAAGGAACTTGGAGTATGTGGAAAGAGAGGAACAACAAGCTCTTCAGAAGTATCACCCCCACCGTGCTCTCCTGGCTTGAGCGCTTTAAGCACGATTTTAGCCTCCTCCAGTATAGAACTAAAACTGATAAGAGAGACTTTATTCTCTCTTTTGTACATAACCTTGACCCTCCCTGATTCTTCTTTCTTATTAGTAATATCTGCTGATCCCCCAAAAATTGGTGGATAAGCACCATGTAACTACACCATGTACATTGTACTTAGTTTTTGAGTAATACAAACACAGTGGGAGCCTCTCCCACTGTCTGGTCTCTCAAAAAAAATTGAACAAGACTTTCAAAGAATTAACACGGATGCACCTAGTTCTTCTAGAAGGAAGAAGAAACAGAAAAATGATAGGACTTTGCATACTTCTAGTGAACCTGAAATAGAAAAACCTCCTAAAGATAATAATGATGTCTCTATCTCAAATGCTGAAACACAATCTGGTAATGAACATTCACCTAGTGACAATGAAAAAGATAATGATGATGTTCATGAAGACACCCAACCTGACAATGATAAAGAACCAGATATTGATGTTGAGATAGAACCTGCTGTTGATCTTGATAACCCACAACCTAAAAATAAAATATATGATAAAATATACTTTGTTGCTAGAAAACATGGAAAAGAAAGAGAACTAGGGGTTCACAAACCCATGCCCTTTCCACATAAGCCAACTAAGAAAAAAGATGATGAAGAATTTGAACGCTTTGCTGAAATGCTTAGGCCATTCTTTTGCGTACCCGCTTGACTGATATTTTAAAGATGGCCCCTTATGCAAAATACATGAAAGACATCATCACCAATAAGAGAAAGATACGTGAAGCTGAAATCTCCACCATGCTTGCTAATTATTCTTTTAAGGATGGAGTACCTAAAAAACTTGGAGATCCATGAATACCAACTATACCTTGCTCCATCAAAAGAAATTATGTCAAAGCTGCTGTGTGTGATTTGACAGCTGGTGTTAGTGTTATGCCTTTCTCTTTATATAAAAGACTTGATTTGAATAAACTCAGACCTACTAAAATATCTTTGCAAATGGCTGATAAATCAACTGCCATACCTATCGGTATTCGTGAGGATGTGCCCGTTGTTGTTGCAAATGTTACTATCTTAACATACTTTATTATACTTGAGATGCCCGAGGACGACATCATGTCGATTATCCTTGGTAGACCTTTTTGAATACTACAGGGGCTGTTATTGATTACAATAAAAGCAAGACCACTTTTCATGTTAATGGTAATGAGCATACAGTGCACTTTCTGAAGAAACAATTCCAAGTCAATGGTATTAATGTTATTGAAAATCTCCCATAATCACCATTGGAAGTTTTCAACTATCTCTACCTACTCGCAAAATGAAATATGCAATACTTATTGTTGACGATATGCATATCCCCGTTGAGGTAATTTAGTGTTTTATGGAAGTTCTTCGGTTTCAAGCTAATCGAAAGTAGTTGCTAATAAGATTTGATCAACCTTATTAATGGATCATTTTTTAGAGGTATGAAGTTCATGAATTTAGTAGGCACAACCTTCTACTCCCACCTTTTGTTTTCTATTTTTCTTAGTTGAATAAAATAAAATGCCATGTTTAGTCTGTTTTCTGAATTTTTCGTGCAATAAAAAAGTGGTCAAAAATAAAAGTGCTCGGAATGCCCTGAAATTTAATTAAGATTTTTTTCCGAATGTTTCTGAATTTTTGGCATAAATAACATCAAAGGGGGGTGCCCCTGGTGTCCACGAGACCAGGGTGCGCCAGCAACCCTAGGCACGCCCTGGTGGGTTGTGGTCCCCACGTGGGTCCCATCACTTATCCCTTTAGCCCATGTCATCTCCTACCTCCAAAAAAATCACCATAGCTCTCTCTCTCTCTCTCTCTCTCAGGTTCTTGCTCTCAAACCCGCGGATTTTAATCTCTTTGCTCGAAGCTGCATTTTCGAAACTATTTTGGGGGATTGCTACTTGGTATGTGACACCTCTGCTTGATGACCCCATCCTACCTACTCAGTACTTAGACTTTGAGGCAATGAAGCTCCATAAGTTCCTTAGGGGCACAATCACTGATTATACTTATAACTTGAGGTTCAATAAAGAACCCATTATACCTGTTGTTTTGCCTGCACCTGCTCTCTTTGATTATCACAACAAAAGAATATATTATGTTCTTTAGAGTGAGGTCTGCTCGTACAATGCGGAGGTCGAGGCTGCTTGACGGGCTGAGGAGGCTGCACCAAGAGCCTCCATGAGCTATCACTTAGATTATTATCCAGGACACGGATGGTGATTACCAAGCTAGGCCAAAAGCCTAATCTTAGGGGAGCACGTATTTCCACCGACATTATATTCTTGTTCACACATTTCATTCTAGCTGTTGGTGTCCACACTTTTTCATTGTATTATCCATGCTAGATTTATTTCCTCGCTTTCTTCTTGTGTGTTTGAATTTTTTTAGAAAATCCAAAAATATTTCTTGCTTCTTTTCTTTTTTATTTCTAGTTTAATTAGTTGTAGTATTAAAAGAAAACCCCAAAAGATTTCCTGATTCTTCTTTTGCTTGTTGGGAGCTCTCCCGTGTAAATATTTTTTTCTCGTTTTTGTTTTTCCTTCTCTAGTTTGCGCTATCTTCACAAAAAACTAAAAACTCCAAAAATATTTCAGTGTGTTTCTCTGAATTTCTCTTCTTTTTAATTGAGTCATACCAAGGGGAAGACCACGATGAAAATGTCGAGTGACTCTCGTATGCATTATTGTTGATCTGACAAAGAGACCATATTACCTTGTCTTCTCCATTTGAATAAAATGTTTGCAGATTCCATCTTAGTCCACAAACACTTGCACCATTATTGTTTTCATATCATTCGGTCGTGCAAGTGAAAAGCAATAATGACGATATTTGATGAAGTGACTGTGGTAGACAGAAGCGGGTATGAACTCAACTTGTTTTTGCTTTTGTAAATATGTTTAGCCTAGTATCCATGATTCAACATATTATGATCAAACATGTTTGCAATGACAATTAGAGATTATAGTTTCTCATGCCATGCTTAAGTAGCTAGGAGTGGATAATGATTTATCTTGGATGTCAACATGCATTAAAATGATTGTGATGTAGTATGATGATATGGTATCCTCCTCTGAATGTTTCAAGTGGCTTGACTTGGCACACGTTCATGCATGTAGTTGAATCAAAACCAACATAGCCTCTATGATATTTATGTTCATGGTGTTCATATCCTACTCATGCTAGTAATCAATGTTGATTATGCATAATACATGTTCATGACCATTTTCGCTCTCTAGTTGGCCGCTTCTCAACCTTTTTGCTAGCCTTCGCCCGTACTAAGCGGGAATACAGCCTGTGCATCAAAATCTTTAAACCAAAGTTATTCCAGATGAGTCCACAATATCTACCTATATGGGGTATTACCCTGCCGTTCCAAGTAAATTTGCATGTGCCACCTCTAAAATTTCAAATGAGCATATGTTTTGTGTGCCTGGACAGCTCATGGAGCGACAAGGGGCGGTCAGTATCTTCCATGCTAAGTGGGCTATTCACATGATGAGTGTTTATTCACTCGTACTTGCACGAGAGGGGCGGTAATAGGGATGCCCAGTCCCGAAATAAAAAATGCAAATAATTAAACAAAACTCCCCCAGGATTGTTGTTGGTATGGACGGTACCCGTGGATTCGGCTAGCCGTGGAATGTGTTTGTTGGTGGAGGGGGAGTAGACTTTACTTCCATCGCTTGGGAACCGCTAGTAATTTGTTTAGCATGGAAGATATTGATAACTCTTAGTCGTAACGTTGACAGGAAGGGTGCAACTTCCAAAATTATATTGATCTCTCTTTTAAAAGCTCTGAGCTCTGACACCTCTGCAAATCCCCGCTTCCCTCTGTGAAGGGACTATCTATTTAGTTTTATGTTGAGTCATCACCTTCTCAAACAAGCACCAGACATGAGAGCACTATTGTCATCCTCATGCATTGTGCATAGTTAATGTGGGATGCATCATGACTGGATCTTTTCTACCATGAACTACAATGTTTAGTCACTGCTTGAATTTGGAGGTGCTCTGCATTTAAGTTTTGCGGTCTCAGAAAGGGCTAGCGATATACCACTGGTGTAATATTATATCATGATTGTTTTGACGAAGTGTTGGCATTTGATATACCTTATTATTGCTCTCTAGTTGGTTATGCCATTGATATGAGTTAATATAATTTCTAACAGTTATTGTTGACATGGTTAGTCATGATCTTTGCTAAAAACCTGGGTGCTACTTAAGCTTATTTATGTACATAAGAACAAAAGAGTTCGTAAAAGGTTTTCTTTATCACTTTCAGTTTGTCAACTGAATTGCTTGAGGACAAGCAAAGGTCTAAGCTTGGGGAGTTGATACGTCTCCGTCGTATCTACTTTTCCTAACGCTTTTGCCCTTGTTTTGTACTCTAATTTGCATGATTTGAATGAAACTAACCCGAACTGACGTTGTTTTCAGTAGAACTACCATGGTGTTGTTTTTTGTGCAGAAATAAAAGTTCTCGGATTTGGATGGAACTTTTTGGTGAATTATTTCATAAAAAATAAAAAATATTGGAACCAAGAACCACCGGATGGGGGGCCCTGGCTAACCACAAGACAATAGGGCGCGCCATCCCCTCCAGGTGCGCCCTGGTGGGTTGTGGAGCCCTTGGGGCTCCGCAGATCCTGATTCCAACTCCATAAATACCTATTTTCGGGAAAAAAAATAAGAGAGGAAGTTTCATCGCATTTCACGATACGCAGCTGACGCCACCTCATGTTGTTCATTGGGAGGCCATATTTGGAGCCCGTTCGGGGCTCCGCAGAGGGGAATATTAGGTCTTTGTCATCACCAACCCTCCTGCACCACCAGTTCCATGATGCTCCCCACCGGGAGAGAGTAATTCCTTCGTAACCTCGATGGTCGGTGAGAAGTTGGATGACATTCATCATGTAATCGAGTTAGTTTTGTTAGGGCTTCATCCCTAGTATGCACTATGTTCTCAGATTGATGTTGCTACGACTTTGCTATGCTTAATGGTTGTCACTACAGCCTGAGTGGCATGATTTCAGATCTGAACCATTTATGTTTTCACCATTATATCTATGTTCTAGATCCGATCTTGCAAGTCATATTCACCTATTACATGTTATGATCCGTAAACCCCAGTGTCACAGTAATTGGGATACTTTCCGGTGATGACCGTAGTTTGAGGAGTTCATGTATTCACTATGTGTTAATGCATTGTTCCGGTTCTCTATTAAAAGGAGGCCTTAATATTCCTTAGTTTCCTTATGGACCCCGCTGCCACACGAGGGTAGGACAATAGATGTCATGCAAATCATTTTCCATAAGCACATATGACTATTTACGGAATACATGCCTACATTATATTTATGAACTGGAGCTAGTTCTGTGTCGCCCTAGATTATGATAGTTATATGATTAATATCATCCAACGAATTCTCCGATCTAGTGGCTATGAATTTTCCACATATTGATTTTTATAAGTTAATATTGCTATCATTGGTACAATGAGGTGCTATACAAATGGTTTTTAACCCCTTTCCGCGACGGTGTTTCGAACCGTCGCCAAGTGAGTGACTGCGATAGGGGGGGTCCTTACCACACGACCCAGAAACAGTCGGGATAAGCCCTCCTGGCACACACGCTCAGCAAAATGAGGTCGTGTGTGACGGGTGAGCGATCAAATATGGTTATATGTACAGTTGTGCTAAAAATACAATTGTACAGGCTAAATCGTTTCCGGTCGTAAGTACATCCCACACAGTCAGTCCCGGCTAAATGTTTATGTTCGTATGTACATTCCACACAGTCAATCCAAGTAATACGTTTTTGTTAGTATGTACATCCCACACAGTTAATCCAAGAAGTATGTTTCCGTTCGTATATACATCCCACACAGTCACTCCAAGGAAAACGTTTCCGTTCATAGGTACATCACACACAATTTTCCCCATTAAATCATTTGTGATAGCGTTGCCATTGCACACGATATTAACAATTTTATCGTTTGCGTTATTGAATGCATCACACAAGGTGCGTAGAAGAAACTGTGTGGCAAAGGCTGTCCATCACACACACTTTTTATGTGGTAAACGTTTGCGCAAGGTGGCCTAATGCAAACAGTTTTCAAGAGGATGTCGTGTGTGATTGTTCATTGATCCAACACGGTTTATTCCTGGAAACTGTGTGCATTGCCTGAGGTCATCGCCCACGGTGTTTTCTCAATAACCGTTTGCAATAGAAAAACCCAATTAGCAAGCTAATTGGCCATTAGTAGGCTAATTGTCCTATTATTAATAATCCATTTATTAATATAATTGACATTTCATATTAAGCACATAATATATTTCATTTCCATATTAAGGAAGCAGGATTTCATAGTTGAAATACATCAGAGTACAACACCATATAGCTTTAGCACTCAGCTACCCCATTACACAACTGCACCAGCACCAGGTTTCACATGCAACATCTATAACCTTTCTAAATTAGCATCATAGACGGTACATAGACAAATGAATCTCATTTGGAAAACTGTTGAAGTGGAAGGCGAATATTGAGCCTTCATTGATGTTAAAGGTCTTTGCAACTTTAGGCCAGTGCCTGTGGATGATTGACCGTCCATCCTTCGTCCTCTTCAGGAACACTTCAATATTGAACCGTGGGTGTTGTATGAATACCTTCCTCGCCTCCTGACCATACATGTGGTTTGAGATGTAATCATCAGTGAACTGCTTTGGAAAGGCCTAAAAACAAGGATGTGCATAAGTATCTTCTCTAAATTGGAAATGGGGCAAAGGTATAATAGTTAGTACCATCCTGTAGTGAATTGATGTATTCTTCATTGTGCAGACAAAGATCTAATCTTTTTCTGTCGCTAATTTCTTCATCCTAACAATCTTTCTGAGTTTCTTGACTTAACTTATATTCATGGACAACTCATTTCCCCATATGCAAAAAGGGTCGAACAGTGGGTCAAAACCTCTGACAGCAGGACCTACATGTGCAAGACCAAATTGTTAAAAACCTAAATATTAGAATGGTTCCTGCAATTGCACAATAATGTGATATTAGACAAAGAACCATGCATGTGCAAACCTCGACTGTAAACCTCGGCGCCTCCCATCACTACAAAAAACCCACTTCCGTGATGATACGTGTTTGTCATAGTAGGTCACGTTTTCTGTCATGCATGTACACCATGACGATTTTATGACAGAATCAAGATAGTCATACCTGTGCTGTCGTAGAAGTGTTCCATGACATCACCAAAATTATCATCACGGAAGTGTGCACTTCCATGACGATAAATCGCGCGTCATAGAAGTGCTTTCGTCAAGGGTGACCGACATGTGGCATCCACCATTAAGTTATCGGGTTTTGTTTTGGATCTGATAACCCGTTAACAGCCCGGACAAATGGGGATTTTCCACGTGAAAAATTCTCAATGGCCAGAGGAACCACGTGTCGGCTCATCGTTGGGACAGACGTCATGCAGTCATTGGACCGAAGGCGCCTATGATACATCGACACGTGGCACGGCCCAACAGAGGCCCATTCTATGAAAAGGCCAGGCCTATCAAAATAAGAGGGCCAGCCCATTAGCGACCTACTTGAGTCAGGCCCATTCACAAGCACGCCCCATACAAGTTACACAGAATCGGCCCATCAAAGGCCCATCATAGATTTGACAATTTCCAGCCCATCGTCAGCTTTAGCCCGTTAACGGCCCGCTACGTCTTTGGGCCCAATTATGACCCGAGCTTCTTTCGGCCTGTTAGCAGCCCATCGTCAGTTCCTACCCGTTAATGGCCCGGAATGTCTTTCGGCCTTTTCTCAGCCCATTCTACAGTTGGGCTAATTCTAGCCTGCTGTGACTTTAGGCCTATCCTCGGCCCATTCGGTAGATGGGCCAATTCCTAGCCCATTTTGTCTTTCGGCCTATTAACGATCCGCACAATAGTTGGGCCTTTGACTTTGGGTCCTTTAGGGGCCCACGTTCCGTAGGGCAAAATTTCATCCTGAGCGACTTTCGGCCTGTTAAAAGCTTAGTTTGCAAATTGGGCCTCCTTTGGCCCATAACACTTTCGGCCTCTTACTGGCCCGTAAAGTACAAGGACCGAGACAAGATTGACATTTATTTCGGCCTGCTAGAGGCCCGCGGGCCATTTCCATTTATACGGCCCTATAGAGCTTTTGTCCTGTTAATGGCCTGCTAAGAGCCGTTGTTACAGTGGGCCACATCATTTGGGATCCACTAATTATTATTTTGACCAACCCAATTAAGGCCCGCTTTGACTACACATGTTTGTTTGTTTGTTTGTATGGCGTTCAGATAATGTTTGGGCGTGTTGGCCCCTGTTTCAACGATATAGCATATTCAAAGAATTATCCTACTTTATACTATCGCCTCTAAAAAACATACACTATAGGTAAAAAAGACTAAGGCATAGAAATGTAGAGTAATCCTAGACTATACAATAAAGAAATTATAGCCGATTATACCCACTAGGCATTATAGTTCAACACCAGTGATAATAAAGTATACACAAACAACAAATTACATACTCTGGGAAAATAAAGCTCATACATCATGGACACGCATCAACAGAACTTACCATTTGAACTATAATCTCTTCAGAAAATAGGATTGGCCGGATTCAGATAGCACAAATTTTAGTCTGCAAAATCTCCAATTCCTTCGTGGTTACCTCAGTGTCTTGTTTCATTTTTTGACTCCTGGAGCTAATACCCGCAAATCCAGTCTCAACTTGTTGATTGCACGTTGAGAGTCATGTACACATTGTCTTGCCACCTCTAGTTAATGCTCAAGAACATCAACACATTTCAATTCCAATCCATAATCATTTGATAAAGGCCATGCCACACTGCTCGTAGATCTTTGTGTTGATGTGACTTCATCGTGAAATGTTTCTGTAAGTACACATGACTAGGGAAAAAATATAGTTACAACAGTGAAGCGAGCAAGACAGACTATTTTGTTCATGGCAAAATAGGACTAACAATAATATTACACGTCATGAAGCATAAGCAGGTGATATTTTAAAAATTATAAAAATGGTAGTCTGTGCAGCCCGCATACAGAAATCTCTCTTACCTCACCAGAGGAGTATGATGTTGGGGCCAAATCAAAAACACAGACATGTTACAAATTTAGACAACATGTTGCGTATAAGTAAACAATCATTTGGCCATTCTGTAGCTCAATTAAAGTCTTAGGGAGCATAATGAACAGGAGAGGGATTCATACAAACCTACTACAGCAAGCAAAACTATGCAATCATTAGCCTAGTGTAAACTAGATTTTGAGTCTCATGCAGTACTAGTTGGTTAATAGACTTCAAATCTTCGGGCACACTTTGCAAGAGTAATTAAATGGCAAGTCCTCTAACTATGTCAACTAATAGTTATACAAGTACCCAACATCAGGCATCATTGTTTGGGCATCTCATTAATTGAGGACAAATAAAGCAATTGAAAAGAGCAATTTAACTTTGCCTGAGACAAACAAGATATTGAACAGTTGAGTTGGCAGCATGCATACATGCACACCTCAATAACATCCATGGCCTAGCTACATTTACTATATAAAGGAACAAGTAATGTAATATTGTTTGCCCCCTATGAAGTATCTCGACTAATATGTAATCAATATCCTAGTAATGATAGGGAGGCTAATGATTTGAATATGCGTTTGGTTATGACATTTATGACATCGACAACTCTACCATGGTAGGAAGCAGTTTCACAATGTTCACTACTATACGATGATTTAGATATTTAAAAGTAGATTACATCTATAATGAGTGAGCAGACACATTAACATATGTTTACATACATCTGATTTACAAAAAAGTTAGAACATCATATAGTAGTGAGTGGAGGGGGTCTTAATCAATGGCCCAATGACTGGGTTACAGGCGAAGAACCCTACGCAAGCACAATGTCAAACAAATAGGATGTCCTGGTAATTGTAATATAGTGACTTACCTTAACTAGCTGAACAGGCTCAATGATGCTCCTCCTTCTCTTGCAAGGCTCCTTCCTAACATCTTGTACATGTAAATCCTCAATCTTATTTTCATTGCACCCCCTCTGCAAGGTGACACAAACTAGTTGCTGGTCTCATTGAATGATAAATATGCATACTTTCCAGTCTGTGAACAACACAAAAGGATGAGATTGTAAAAAAACAACACCATATAATGAAACATGCCACATCTCTTTCGCATAATGAAATGAGCATTTACTATGTGTGCACTATGTAAAAACTAGGCATACCTTCAAACTGGATCTCCAAGTACTCTTGGAGAGCCTACTTTGGTGTACAGCCAAACCTTTATGTCACTATGAGTTAGACAAGCCCCCACCATAGTAGCCCTTAGTGTTTAAATCATTGACAAGCTCTATTAGAGTGTTAGGTAAAGAACATGTGGTAATCAAAGCAAACAGTCCTAGTATGGCCGGCTGATACAAACAAGCAATTGAACAGATGTGTGAGCAAATCTTACATATAAAGAAAAGAAGCAAAGAAGGAGGCTTAAAGACCATCACTTGACTGACCAGATTTAAGGGGCATTTAAACATCATATGCAACGTATGAACTAACGTAAACATTGCATATTTCAGATTCTATAATGAAATGCACATGTATTAGGTTATGCCATGTATGATGATGCCTAAATGTACACTATAGCAGGCAGGAGTGATTCATCATTGCAAGCATAACTGAATTGCAGGTTAAGGGCCAGTTCTATTCCGCCTTTTCAGAGCTTATTGTCAAAATAAGCCATAAAAGATGTAAAGAATTTATTTTTTAGTTATGGGCTTGGGCTTAACTTATTTTGCTTTGGAGGGGGTGTTTCGGGTAGAAGCTCACTAAAAATTGAAGGGAGGGGGAATAGTGAAATGACTCAGTTCTCTGCCTATATTACACTCAAAATGCCACTGCTCATGCCCGCGTCACACCTGACCCTCAAGTAAAAACAAACACGCAAGCGTTCATTGCCCTGCCCGCTTGCATCTCCTCTCCCCTTTCCCTCTACCCCGATCCCCTGCCTGCAGTGCTAGGGTTCCTCCAGCAAGCCGTCACCACTGGTCCCATCTGGCCTGGTCCTCGACGATGCTCTGTCCAGCTAGGCTACATGGCCGGTGGGTAGGGCCAAATCTCCTTGGCTGCTCCTCCCTCCGGCGTCGCCCCTCATTCTCATGGTCTCCAACAGCTGCTTCGCTGTGGTCCGTCCAACACACTACTCTGGCGGGCGCCGCACAACTACGGCTAATGCCACACTGCGGCAGAAGGCACCTCGTTCCCCCTCCCCTCCTCCTAGGCCATGGCCTTGAGGTGCTATTGAAGGATGAGCTCGTCCAACAAGGTGAGGATCTCCTTTGATTTTTTGCCAAATTTTCATTTTGATCCGCTATATGATGAATTGCTATGACTTGCTTCTGCTGCTGCTATATGATGCATTGCTGAGCTGCTCCTACTGCTGCTATATGATTAATTGCTATGAGCTGCTGCTGTTATATAATGAATTGCTATGAGCTGCTACTTCTATATGAGGAGTTGCTATAAGCTGCTCCTGCTACTGCTATTGATGAATTGCTATGAGTTGCTCCTGCTGCTGCTATATGATGAATTGCTATGAGCTGCTCCTGCTGCTGCTATATGGTGAATTGCTATGAGCTGCTGCTGGTATATGATTAATTGCACACTGCTGCTGTTGTATGATGAGTTGCTATGAGCTGCAGCTGCTGCTATATGATGCTTTCAGGTGCTGCTGCTATATGATAATAACCAGCCACTTGGACCATCGAGTTTTGATAAATAATTGTTCTTCATTTAAATTTGGGTCATGCATTCTTCGTTTAAATTAGGCAATGGGATCTTATGGAAGACATTGACCAAAGTAGATTGTGCCAAGTAGATGGTATCTTTGTATTTGCATTTTGAACAAATATTGATGGTCTGTTTTCCTATCATATTAATTACTGCACTAGGTTCAATTTCTGATGTTTGCAAGTCAAATTAATTTTCATATGGGCAGCAAAATGACAAAATATAAGGCAATCTAGACTTTTCACTGACCATACCAAAGATAAGCTGAAAAGGTAGGCAATGAAAAGAACTGGTTGGCTTATTACCTGGAGCTTATATTCAAAGGTGCTTATATTCTTAGGATAACTCGTAATAACTGTCCCTAAGAAATTTGGCCAATAGAACTGACATACAAATACCATGTCACGATGATTGCAATGGAGGACCAGTTCTTTTGCCAGATTCTCCCAGGATCTGACCCCTACCCAGATTCTCCCAGAATCTTTGAGCCCCATTTGTTTTACAATCCTATCTAGTTAGAGTCTAATTAAGTAGGATTGTAAAACAAAAGGGGGTCAAAGATTCTAGGAGAAGCTAGAGAGGGGCAGATTCTAGGAGAATCTTGCAAAAGAACGGGGCCGGAGTGACCTACCATAGCACACTGTATAGGCTCTCCATTGCCTCTCCTTTTTGTGATGTTCCATGAAATTGCCACATACATCTTGTACTTTTTCATTGCGTAACCCTATCTGCAAGTTGACACGGCTAATTTCAGACATCTCTACATGATAATATATTGCATATCCCTTGCACATATTTAATCCACCAATTAACGATTGTGTGCGTAGCATAAACTAGCCATGACCCTGTGTGCTGGACTAGCAGGAACTCTAAGGGAGCCTAATGTAGTGCACTAGAATTCCTACATGCCACCTACGATTTTGTGTAATGTACTACCTCTATTCCTAAATATATGTCTTTGTAGAGATTCCAATATGGACCACATACAGATGTATATAGATGCATTTTTGAGTGTAGATTCACTCATTTTGCTCTGTATGTAGCCTATAGTGGAATCTCTAGAAATATTTATATTTAGGAACCGAGGGAGTATCATGCATGACATCTACATATCTAATTTAGCAGCCAGTAGTAGAAATCATTGTCTGCACAAAGGGATTACTGGTCGAAAATCCTAGCAAAGCATGCTGGCAGGCACACAACAATACAAGAGAGAGAGACACACACACACACACACTTACAAGAACATAGCAACGCCTCAGTCCAGGATCTTGGTTGGCCAATCTATTAGATCCAGAAGAAACATCATCCTTGTAGTTTTTCCAGCTGCATAACATGTAACAACGACTTGTTAGTATATTTGAAGTACATCAGGCAGGTGATGTTGGACGGGTTTAAAGGTGACAAGTACCTAGGCTGTGGCGGGTGCTTGGTATCTTGCCAGATGGTGGGAATCAGGTTAGAAGCGTCAAGGGTGATGCTGTTGCGTTGGCTGTCGGGGTCCGGTAAGCAGATTTAGAACCGTCGAGTAGGGTGTTTGTGGGGCGGCTCCGGTAGGGTGGACTACGGTGTGGGCGAAGCTGATCTGAGGTCGTGGTCGAGGGCGTCAGTGAAGCTTCTCCGGTGGTTGGGTTCAGGATGGTGTCGACAATGCGGATCTGTGGCCGTGGATGGGGCGTCAGAAGCTACTCAGGTAGGTTGGACGAGGATGCGACGAAGCGGATCTGAGGCCGTGAACTTGTGAGTTGGCAAAGCGGCCACGATAGGGTTGAGAATGGTATAGGCGAATCTACTCCAGTAGGGTTGACGATGGTGTCGGCGAAGAGGCCCTGGTAGGGTTGAGGAAGGTGTCAGCGAAGAGGATCAGAGGCCGTCGATGGGGGCGTCGGTGGGGCGGCTCCGGCGGGGGTGTGGACGAAGCGTCTCCAGTGGGGAGTAGGAAGGAGCCGCTGGAGATACGCTGCGGTTGATGAGAGTACCGGCGAAGCAGATCGGGCGTCGTGGACAAGGCCGGCACTGAATGGGCTATGGTACAATAGTGGATGAGCAGTCTACTTATTTCTAGGGGAGGTGGGAGGGGTAGATGCGGCCGTAGAAGCAGATCTGGCGAGGTGGACGCCGCTGGCTGTGAATGGGCTCTGGTACACCGATGGATGAGTAGTCTAGGGTTTCAAGAGGGGAGGGGTAGAAAGGGCGATGAAGTACGGATGGCGTGATGTAAGATGCTCTGGTGCTGTGGAGTTAGTCGTTTTTGCAGGAGGAGGAGAGGAAATGGGGGTGCCGTGTGGTGGGGGGAACCGGAAGTTACCAAAGCAGCCCTGACCTATTATGTAAATGAGGGCCGTATTGTAACTTTTGTTCTCCGTGCACCAAGGACAAAAGGGGAATTTCGCATATTAAAGACTATAGGTGGCAGAAATTTTAGAAGGAGGCGGGAGATTTTGCCGCCCGCGGGATCGTTCGTATCCAGTTTCAACTAATTTTGGACAGTGCTAGCAGGAAGGTCATGCGAGACTGTGTACACGGGGCACACGTCAGCAGTTAATAACTTGTGTGAAGTCTACCCCAGAAAAAAAGACAATTAGTCAGGATGATGCACCGATAACTTGGACATTCACACGGGCGCGACCAATCGTACGAGTGTGGAGGCGCGTTCACAAAAAAAGGATCAAATGCTCAACCTATGTATTTCTCGTGTAAATAGATAATTTAGTGCCATTGGTGATTTACTTTAAACATAATGCATTGGTGTGTTATTGTAGAGGCACACAAAAAGAAATGGATATTGTAGTCCCACAAAAGAAATGGATATTGAAGTCCGCTACCTAAAAGTGTTACCTCATATGATTACATAGCCTCCATTTCATAAATTGCGTACCCGTTGAATTCATATATGAATATTACATATATTACTTCATAATAGAACCTAAATCATCCAAGACTAATGAATTTGAATACATGACTAACAATGGTGCATGTACATGATAGCTACATTGGTTGTTTGAAGAAACATCACTGTAACTTTGGCATGCACAATTGAAAAGGATTATTTTAAAAATGTGATATGTGAGTGTCCAATCTTTATAGCGTTGAATCGATATTGTACCTCTGGCCACGATACAAAGTAGATATTGATTTATGTTCAAGCGATGCACGTCCACGATCGCTAGATAGGGAATGAACTGTGCAATCTCTCTCACAAGCATACATATCTCATTTCTCCATGGGCATCAGAATTACACACGCGCACTTCCTGTATTTCTCTCCCTCTGTCAAGGTTAGAATTCTTCTTACCCTGTCCTACAAGTCTCCCACAAAGAAACACACACGCTCTCTCTGCCGAACGCACCCACCCACTGCCACTAATGTCTCAAAGTATAATTATGTCTCTCACACATATGCCTAAGGTTAACTCGAGTCCCGGAACCATATGAATACATACAATGGGATTCCAGCAGAGAACCTTTTGTTTCGAGATTTCTCCCTCTCTCTCTCTCTCACACACACACACACACACACACACCCGTAGAAATTATTTCTCTCTTCATTTTTTTCCGGCACTTGCATGAAGAACCCTTGTTTATCTCCGTGATGCTTTAACTATGCCTTGCACACATGCTATCTACCTATCCCTTAATATAGATATGTGTCACACAAACTCCTTCTCCCTATATCTAAGTGTCACTGCCCCCCCCACACCCACACACACACACTTCCCGACACTTAAGGAGTAGGATGACACCTCGATCTTGATACTAATCTATCTACTGGCTTCTCTCTCAAACACACACACACACACACACATTACCCGACACCGAAGGAGTAGGGTGGCACCTTGATCTTGATAGTAATCTATATACTGGCTTCTCTCAAACGCACACACACACACATAAACACACACACACACACTCAATATGTCTTTCTCTCCCTCCCGCCTCCCACCCCCCAACAATGAGAGCAGAAGGGTGACAACTCAGTCTTGATCTTAATCTATCAATTGGTTTCTCTCTCAAACACACACACATACACACACACGCGCGCTAGTTGTTTCTCGGTGCCTCGCTCACACACACTCGATACGTCTTTCTCTCCGCAGCCCCCTTGATATATAGACTTCTTGCGTGCACACAGCTGTAGTGACGATGACGCTGAACCCAGTGTGCCTTGTTTTTGCTGGCCTCATGTGATATTTTTCACCCTGTTTTCTGTTGATTAACAAGGCAACCTTTTCTTTGTTACTACTAGTGAATCTGAAACCATTCGGGGCAGACATAAAATATATCACTTCAACCCAATTATCGCAGCAACTATTTTAAAAGAAACTAGCTAGATGCCCGTGCATTGCACGGAACATGAAGATGCATTTGTATGAGTAGTTTATCTTGTGAAAGAAAACGATGAACAAGGGAAGGGCTTATTTGCAAATGTGGAGAGGGGTGTGGGTATCTTTTTGCAAAATTGCCATAGTTTCCTTCCTATCCGTTAGATATAAATCCGATGACCTATATTGCAGGATGGCAGGCACACCATCATCACCAACTCTGTTTTCTACTCCCTCCGTTCCTAAATATTTGTCTTTTTAGAGATTTCAACAAGTGACTACATACGGAGCAAAATGAGTGAATCTACACTCTAAAATATGTATATATAGACATCCGTATGTGGTAGTCCATTTGAAATCTGAAAAGACAAATATTTAGGAACGTAGGGAGTATAAGAGTAGACATAGAGATATATCTCGAGCATCGTCCACAACGAAAATGTGCAGGGCTAGTTAGCGCCGGATGCTCGCAACGCGATGACCTGAGTTCAAATTCTGTCCTTGACTTTAGATTTTTATATTATATATTATTTAATATATACTTTTTTGCTATTGTACCGACGGTGGAACCCATAGAGTACTTAGAATACAAGATTAAGGATGGATTTGTCTCTTTATAACTTTCTGTACGAAGCTGTAGCCACCCCGCAAGTCATGTGTACACTGTACATGCAATTAAATTTTTACAGAGGGAGAATCATACTCGCAATTAACTCAAATGGATTGGATGTGACTCTATTATTTCCAGCATAAGAGCATATCCAACGACAGCCGGCAAATTTCCAATGCCAGTGGCCTACATTTTCACAACTCTAACCAACCAGAGGAAATTCGTTCAAACACGGACTGATCTCATATAAGCATGAAGGATTTCGTATAAAAAAGCTGGTTCTTCATATAAACATGATGGATTTCATTACATTTACGTGAACTAAGTGGTGGTAATCTGGCTCTCGTGGTATAAGAAATACCTAATATAAATGGCCGCCTGCGGATCCCTTTGTCTTCCTCATGTCTGGCAGACACTTGCGGGGTCGACGAAGGTCCTCGGAAGAGACGAAGCAACAAAGAGACCACCTGAATACGCAGTTGTCGCCTCGGCGGTGGCCTTCACGGGACCCAAGTGGAGGCAACCTCCCATGTTCTACTTCTCCTCGATGATGGCGGTGGACACGGAGAAGCTGGCCACCGACTCGTCGCTCTCCATGCACCCGGCTTCTGTCTCTGCCTGCATGGCGCTGCCACAGGCACGGGAGGTGCACCCACAGACACGGGAGGCGCGGCCACCGCAGACACTGGTGGCACTGTACGACGCGACAGCGACGACACCCGTGCCACCGTGCTCGCCGCCGTGCCGGTGTGGAGCAACTCGCCACTCCTCATCGAGCTGAACTGGAGCGGCGAGTTGTTGAACCACGCGCCAGCTTGGGGCGGCAACTGGCTGCGTCGGGCCAAGCGAGGTTGGTGAAGCACCAAGCGGCCTTGCTCGTATCCGGAGGGCTCGGCAGGCCACCCAGCCGGGTAGTATGCCGGAGAATGGCTCCTCGGAAGCCCTCAGAAGAGTTGAGAAAATGGTGAATGAGGAGATGGGGGAGCAACGGAGGGGTGCGATTCTTGCCCGCGGTCTGTCTGGCCTCACTTAAATAGAGGGCGGACGGTAGGAGCTTGGTCGTCGTCTGGCCTTGTTTAAACTGAGGGCGGGCGGGAGGAGCTCAGCCAGCGTTGCATTTAATTTCGGCCTGCTCATGAACGGACATGTGGCCGGAGTAGGTTTCTCGTTTTGCATGCGGGTTTAACAGAGGCGTTTGATGGAGGCGAGGAGGTGTGTTCAGCCGGGCATGCAGCGGGCGGCGCAATACTATTCGATTTGACAGCTACTAGTAAACCAGGACAGTTACCGATACGGCTTTAATGCAGACGAGGGAGAGGGTAGCGGTTCCCGAAATGTTGAATGACCAATGATGCATCCTCCTTCAATTAGCATTCTGAATGCATGAGGGAAGTAATGGGAGGAGGACGGGGAAAAGAGGCAGCACAATGTGAATGCAACGCTATTTGGACTCATATAAAGGCGCCCCTCCATTCCCATGCATCTACCACATCGTACTGTAACACCGTGGATTTTTGCCCTTTTCTTTTTTTGATGATTTTCTTGGATTTCTTGATTTGATTTGCTTTTCTGTGACTATGTGCTTCTAAAACTTGGGAAGATCATGTTTTCCTAGGTTTTATAGTGGCTTGTCATCCTCATCATCATCCCAAGATCATGTCATTTTCATCCTTGACCTTATCCAACATTCTTTTTCTAGGGAATATTCCTTTTCTATTAAAGGAATAACCTTATTTGCCATAGGTTGTGAAGCAACCTATATTTCTGTCACTCCCAAAATTCCCAAATAATTCTCATAAATTGTTTGGGTCATATCTTCCTCAAATATGTCAAAATCCTTCCTTGGCATAATCAAAGATAATTCACAAATATTCCTTTTCTGATTCTGCCCTAAGTGGCTTTTTTAGAAGGAAGTGTCATTTATATTTGCCTGATTGACCCCAAACTTTTTGGACATCTTTTATTGTCCATATAATTTCCCAATGCCAACATTCAACTCAATTTTCCTAGTAAATATTCCTGAGCAATTTTTCAAAGTTCTTGTCCGAGGGAGGTCTGTGTGAAGGAAGTACAAGCTAGGCATATCCAAATGAGTTGAAATTTTGCAAGGTCCTTCATATGATCAAATAATCACTCTCCACCAAATTTGAGCTCATGTACCCCTTCCATGTGAGCCCAGCTCCAAATCTTGGTTTCTTGTCAGATTTTCAGTTTGTGAAGCAACCATTTTTTATTGCTTCATTTAAGCTGAAAATTTACCAGTACATTCTCCTATCCATATCAACTCTCTGCACCAAGTTTTGGCTCAATTCATTAATCCATTTGCCATGTGCAATTTTTCCAAGTTTATGTCCAGAGAGATGCTGTATGAAGCAAGTGCTAGTTTGGCTAACCCAAATGGCCCGAAACTT